>APFE030151736.1:130654-156156 GCA_000404065.3 Pinus taeda
CCTCTACAGAAGGAGCATCATCAGATCCCTTTCCTTTATCAGGAGCTTTAGATTTACAGTCCCTTTTGAAGTGCCCTTCCTTTCCGCATTTCCAGCACACCAACTTTACAAGTTTCCCTGGAGATTTAGATCTCCCTCTAGATTTAGATCTCCCACTCGATGACTTATTTTTGTTTCTATTCTGGGACTGTCCTCGTATAGACAAGGCATCACCATTCTAACTCTCCATATTTTTCTGTCTCATCTCCTCCATTAGCAAGGTTGAGACTATTTCATCAAACTGCAAGGCAGTTGCACTACTACCTATTGCAATAACCAAACTATCCCACAAATTTGGTAGAGAACACAACAAACTGATGCACTTATCTTCATCTGAAATTTTAATATCAACAAATGCTAACTGACTTACCACAATATTAAATGCGTTCAGATGCTCTGTCACCGAGTCTCCATCTTTCATACTTAGGTTATACAGCTTTTTCCATAGGAAAAGTTTATTCACTAGAGACTTGAATTGGTACAAAGTCCCTAACTTGTCCCACAAAGCCTTCGTCGTAGCTTCCCTTGATACTAAACAATACTAAATCTGAGACACACAATCGTATTGTGCTCTTTGCCTTCCCATCCAAATTCTTCCATTCTTCATCAGACACTCATGTTGATTTAGTACCCAGATCTACTGCAATCCACTGATCATTATCCACCAACAGATCCTCCATATTGAGTTTCCACAACTCAAAACTTTGACCATTAAATTTCTCGATCTCTATCTTTCCACTGCTCGCCATCTTCTTTCACCACCAAAATCGATCTCGTAGATCTCCCACTTAACAGGGTTTACCATGGGCCTGAGTGAAACCCCTCAGCAACAAAGGTGTCCCCTTCAAGCCAAAACTACTCTAATACCAAATGTAGATTTTAACCCTGTATAGAAATTACCTGCATACGAATTCTAAAACATAGAAAATAAACAATGTGATAGCACAACACATAAAACACATATACATAGAGATTTTCCCCTGGATCCCAAAATTGGGACTACCCTCTTGATTTTTCATTAGTTTCCTTTTAATGTTATAATACATATTTATACATGCCAAAGCATCCAATACCATGGACTGAAAACCATCGCGTACGAACTGAAAAACCATAGGTAGGTTTGCCCAACCTAATATAGGTTCGAATTTTTTTTTCTCGGGGCACTTCCTCGGACCCCGTAGAGGGGGGCTACCCACCCCCCTCAAACCCCCTAGACAAGGGGGCTGCTACCCCCCCTGTGATCCCCCCGCTGCGCAATCGACACAATGAAGGGGGAGCTCCACCCCCCTTCTAACCCCCCGGTTCACTACGTAGGTTAGTCATGGAAAGAATATAACACAACCCAACACTCAAACACCAACAAACATTATGGAGCATCTCTGGGACGAGAGAGCTCCCAGATAGTGCAACAACTACCCAAAATATCTGAATGCGGTTATTCCTTTGTTAGAAGAGGAAAACCTCCGAGCCATGCTTGCCGCTTGATGGAATCAAACAGTTAATAAGACATAGGGATAGATCAAGACCCCTGAAGCCTCAGAATGCTCAACATCATTGTAAATAGGCTATAAATAGCTGTTAGTAAGATGTAATAGAGGTTCAACTTTTGGATATTATTCCCCCTCTGTTCTTTCAAGCTTCTCATCTTCATTCTAACAATATAAGCTTCTTCTACCATTATATGTTCAATGTCCAATCTCTTTGTTGTTCTATGCTTGCACTTGAACATTTTGTTCATGTTTTCTTTGTGTCTAAGGCTAGATAATTATCATCTTATCTCTGCTTTGAAAAAATAGATTTGCAAGCTCCTTTGTTGCCTGTAGCTAGCATTCCATATGTGGTCATATAAGCATCTGTTAGTATAGTCAGTATTCTCTTTTGTTGCCTGTAGCTAGCCATTCATTTATGTTTATGTATGCAATCTACTGGTATAGTGAGTATTCTCCATCTATCCGTTGAATTTATAACTTATTGAGCATAAGTGGTCTAAAGCCTTGTATTGGTGAGAGTGTTCATACATGTCTTTAGTGGGAATAGAGTTGAAATGGTTATCTGACTTGATCCAAACCATAATTCATTCCAATAGTTCTAAGAACAATATTGAAGATTATATGTTACCAGGCATCTTCGAGCTGCAACCTAGGAGAGTTTCCTGGAGTGATAACAGGGCCCAAGGCTTATAGGCTTGCCTTACCACCAACAATTAAATTTCATGATCTTCTCTATGTTTCCTTACTTAAGAGATATGAACATGATACTAATCATGTAATTGACTGGTTTGTGTTACAGGTGGAACCAGAGTGAGCGTTTGAGTCGAAACCTTTTTTCATCCTAGACCGAAGGAATCTCATGCTCCAGAATCAAGAAATCAAGCAAGTCAAAGTGTAGTGGAGGAAATTTGGGCCCAAGGAAGCCACATGGGAAATGGTTGATCATATGTAGAATTGTTTGTTGGTTGAAGCAAATGTAAATAAATTTTGTAAATGCTGTATAAATTTGCATATATAAAGCTCCAAATAAGTTGTGCTTGATTTTAAAGCATATTTTGGTTTTTTGTTCGGTTACAAAACACCGAAGACAGTGTTCCTCCAAGGGGGGTTGTGATAGCCCCTAGGTAATATCCCCTCATTATAAATCTTGTAATTATGTAATTTGAATGAAATGAGCCTGAGTATTGGGACATGGATTCTAGAGTTTGAGGTAGAAGAATGCTTGGGATTTAAGGAAATTTTGTTTTTTTCCTTACAACCAAGGAAGGCTAGCAAAGGTGCCATTAAATGAGATTGGTTATAGAAATTAATGGGGTATGAAAGAGGAGAGGGAGTGCATAATTATTTGGCTGATTTTGCAAGGCATAACACGAAAAAATTAAAGAAGAGGATGGGCCACGTTGGTAGGTATGATAGGACAAGTCAAGCAATAAGAGCATGGGTTGGAAAGTTGACATAAGGAATCCCCACAACAACCCGAAAGACAATGACGACAACCAGGAAAGGAGGAGAGGCAGTCGAAATGATTACAGGGGGGACTTAGAGACCATTGCAACAAAGTGCATAAAGGACTCAAAACATTCAGTTGTGAAGGATAATGGAAAAATGAGAACCATGAGAAGATACATAAAGTCGGTGAAAAAGGAATAAGGAAAAGATCTCTCAACGCAACAAAGAAGGGAAATCAAAGCTTGGTGTTGCTAAAGGAGTTGAGGAGAAAGAAGTCATTTGGTTAAGCATTGAAATGTTGGAAGAACATCTCTCATGAGATCTAGGTGGATATTGGTGACCACCCGCCTATTCCACTTGGACCCCCACCACTATTTCTTTTAGTTTTTCAGTTTCCTTAATTGTAGCACAATTTACTATTTTTGGCAGTTTTTCAGGTCCTAAACCTTCGGAGCCGTTTGGAGGCCCTAAACAACGTTTTTTTGGGAAACTGATACACATAACTATTTTGATAATACTTGTAGTTGAAAGTTGTAGTCCTTAGATAGATCTTTCTAACGAGGTATTGTGTGTGCCAAATAGAGATCATATGCAAAAATTACGACCCCGGGAGGTTGATGTACCAATTAACACAAACGAGAACCATAGTTTTGGTACTTCATCTCATAGGGTTAGGTTTTTGGACTTTTAGGGGTTTCCATTGTTTCTCAATAATAAATAGGCCTTTGAGCCTCATTGTAACACATTCAGAGGCATGTAGCCACCACATCTCTCCTTAGCGATAAGCTACCATCACCCGAGCTAGTTTATTTCCATTTATATATGTAAGCATATTTTAGTTCTTTGATATTAATGAAATGAAGTTTTATTTCCATTGCATCTTTGTGTATATGTGTATTTCTATATTTTGTTGTGTTCATGCATACGTCTGGATCAGTGGTATCAGAGTGGTCTTCTCTTTCTCTCTTTTTGTTTGCATGTCCCCAATGAGCTCAGGGTATAAGGAGTTAGTGCTCGAACTGATTGAACCTTTGCAAGACCAAGGTCACAAACCCCAACGACCTCCCATGGTGGAAGAAAAGAAAGATGATGGGGTAGGAGATTCTTTCAAAATATTGCTCAAGGAAAACATCGAGCGACAGAGGAATGTGATGATGGATAACTTTGCCTAGATACTTCGGCGGCTACCCATAGGCAACGCATCGTCATCCAACAACCACTCTAAAGGCAACACTCCTTTTAAGGTACAAGTTAACTTTGATATTCGCATAATTGAAGGCTAGATATATGCAGATGTCGTAGATAGATGGTTAAATCTACTGGAAGGATATTTTTCAGTTCATGACGTTTCCATTCGGGAAAATATTACTTTTTCACTTCTAAAAGTTTCCCCACATGTCAAGGACTGGTAGGAAACCTACTGTGAAGAAAAGGACAAGAGGGAATCCTCACTGTTTTCAGCCACAACCACTTGGATTTTTTTTTGATATGCCATTAAGGAGAAATATTACCCTGTTGGGAGCTGTGAAGATAAATACATAAAGTGGACCATGTTGTGAAAAGGAAGGGACCAAGATGCACCAGATTTCACAAATGTTTTCCATAACCTTTGCATGAAGCTAGGTATCAAGGATTCTGAGTTACATTAGGTACTCAAGTACCATGACTGTCTACACAAGTACATATAGGATGAGATGGAGTTCTTGGACATCTCCTTGCTTGGCGTTGCATCTCGATACACTATCAAGGTTGAGCAGAATTTTAAATAGACGAAGCGAGACTTTGGATATATGAATATGAATCAAGGGAAAGGTGCCCCCAAGCTATAGAAAAAGGAGAAAGCCAATGTGGGGCAACTGAGGAAAAACCACCGAAGCCATAAGTGAAGAACAACACCATGAAGACAAAGAAGGACACAGGGAAATGGTGTGAGTTCCATAAGAACCCCACTCACAACATAAGTGAGTGTCGAGCCAAGCAGTCACTGGTAGCCGAGCTAAAGGCTTATGAATCATATGCATGCTTTGAATTTGAGTCAGATACCGACAAGGGGAATGACAAAGGGAAGTATATTATTGATACAGAGCCTAGTGTCACCATTGCCACCACCAAGATCCAGAAGGATGATCTTGAAGATCTAGAGGAGGGGGAGCGGTTTTTCCACTCACGGATGTGGGTGAAGGGTTCCCCATTGTAGTTCATTATCGACAGTGGGATCCAAAAGAACCTCATTTCAACAGAGTTCATGAAGCAGTTGGGCCTACTGACCACACCACAACCATAACTGTACACAATCGGGTGGCTTCACCAACGACGACATCTTCACGTCAGCCAATAACGTCGCCTTCCCAATAGCATCAAGCCCTTCATAGATAAGATATTGTGTGATGTTGCTCATCTTAAATTTTGTGATGTATTATTAGGCCAACCATACTTGTGGAAGCAGAGTGTTGTGTATGAGTTTAGGCCTTGCACTATTATTATTGCTTTGGGTGATAAGTTATACAGGATACTGGAGGTATCACCTCCTACCGCCATTTCATTGATCGCTGTGAAGAAATGAAATAAGATCATTTCCTAGAGCAGGAAATTTGTTTTCCTTATGATTCACCCTCAGGGCAAAAAAAATATTGTCATCACGGCCTCCAGACATGGCTCCTCCGTATGAAAAAAATAGATGGACAAGTTTGTGGAGGAGTACAGGGACATCTTCACCTCACCCACAGGGATACATCTACATTTTCAAGTCAAGCACTCCATCAATCTGATCCTAGACGCTTCGCTACCCAACGGATTGATCTATTGACGCTCTTTTTTAAAGAATAATGAAATCAAGAGGCAGATTCAAGAGCTGTTGTCGAAAGGGCACATCAAGCCAAGTTCATGACTCTATGGGAGCTCGATCATGTTGGTACTAAAGAATGATGGGACTTGGAGAGTCTGTATTGACTATCAGGCACTAAACAAGATCATCATCCAGAATAGGTATCTAATCCCATGGATTGATGACCTTTTGGACCAGCTTAAGGGGGGAATATTTCAACAAGATTGACTTGAAGTCCGATTATCACCAGGTACCAATTGAATCCTCCGATGCATGTAAGACTGCCTTCAAATCTGAGGGAATTTTTGAATGGTTGGTCATGCATTTCGGGTTGACAAATGCCCTGGCAAATTTCATGAGGCTAATGGAATACATCTTATGACCCTTCACCAACTCATTCGTGGTGGTGTATTTGGATGACATTATGATATTCGGCCAGAGTTGGGAAGAGCACCTCACCCATATTCAACAGGTCCTCCAAACCCTGCGGAAACATAAGTTGTGTGCAAATTTGGAGAAATGCACTTTTGGTATGACCCAGGTTCAATATCTAGGGTACATCATTGATGAGTGTGGCGTGCATGTGGACCCAGCCAAGATACAAGTAATTTTGGATTAGCCAATCCCAACCACTCTAACAGAGCTCCGCGACTTTCTGGGCCTTGCCAACTTCTACCATAGGTTTCTGTTGGGGTTCTCTCATATCACTTGGCCCTTGAGTCAAGTCACCAACCATTTGAGATCGAGATAGATGCATCCAACTATTCTATTTGTGTAGTTCTTACTCAGTAGGGGAATCCAGTGGCATATCACAGTGAGACACTTTCAGACACAATTTGAAAATATCCCACCTATGACAAAGAGATGTATTCCATTATACAAGCCCGCCGACAATGGAAGCATTACATTATGGGGAAGGAAAAAATCTTCCACACAGACCACCAACCCCTACAATTCATACAAACACAAGGGAAGTTGTATAACGATTGCCATCAAAAATGGTCCACGTACTTGCAACAGTTCCATTTGAACATTAAATATAAGAAGAGCACCACCAATAATGTTGCGGATTGCCTCAGTCGACCGTCGGTCATGGCATTGACCACTGTGCTTAGCTCTTGTGGGCACAAGATTGTGGGGTGGCCACATCTTTACAAGAGTGATCCAAAATTCAGAAACACATACTAGATGCTCCTGGAAGGCAAGCAAGTCCCAAATTTTCACCTCCAAGATGCACTGTTATGCCATGTAGGACACCTCTATGTTCCTTCAAGTGAGCATGCCAAGATGATTTGGGAGGTGCACTACAATCAGGTTGCTTGACATTTCAGGGTAGATAAAATAATGGTAGTGATGTAGAAGTATTTTTATTGGTCCAACCTTCGACAGGATGTTGGGAAGTACATCAGATCCTACATTGTTTGCGCCATTGCCAAACTAACCATCAAGAAGCAAGGCCTATATACTCCTCTGAATACTCCTAGTTGACCTTGGGAATCCATATCCATGGATTACATGTCAAGCCTTCCTTCTAATAAGTAGGGCAATGACTGCATTTTCGTGGTCATTGATAAATTCTCTAAGTTGGCCATTCTGACAACCTGCAAGAAGAGTATCACAGTAGAGGCAACCGTTAAGCTCTCTTTGAATAGCTATGGGTACACTTTGGTAACCCACAGTTGATTTTCTCAGATTGGTACAGCAGATTCCTAAGTACATTTTGGTCAAGTCTCTGGTCGATGCTGGATACCAAGCTCACTAAGTCCACGAATTTCCACCCCCAAACTAATGGCCAAACATAGTTTGCCAATAGGATGATCGTACACATTATGCACATGTACAACTCAAAGCATCCATGCACATGGGATGAAAGCCACCCCTATTTCTAGCATACCTACAATAGAGCTATCCATATCTCAAATGGCCACAACCCTTTTCAGGTGGGATTAGGGTTCTAGCCACTATGTCCCATTGATGAGGCCATACCATTTGCAACTACTCCGATAGATTCGACTCATGTCCAGTCTGAAGCTAACAGGGTAACAACTTCATTGAGTGCATTCAACACATCTGCCATTAGGTCCACCACATATTGGATACAACCAATGTGAAGTACAAGTAGCATCATGATCAACATCGGGTGCCACACAAGTTCTAAGGGGGCGACAAATTTTGGCTACATTTGCAAAAGAAGCACCTTGCTGGAACCCTACTAGAAGCTTCACTCACTCCGATATGGGCCTTAATCCATCACTAAGGTTGTAGGGGACAATGATTTTTATCTTAGAATTCCACTATACCTTGGCCTACACCCAGTGTTCAATGTGGATCGCCTTCGAGCATACTTTCCACCATTACTGGACACATCAGACATTACAGAACAACTCACACCAATAGAGTTCAACCCAGAATGCATGGAACATGCCACAACTAATTAGATTATGGACACGCAGATCAAGAATACTTGCCAACAACAAATCTAACTATATCAAGTTGGAAAATATGGCCAACTCCTGCACTAAGGCAAGTGACTCACCAGGGACCAAGTTCAATAGAAGTTTCCCCATCTCATGGAGGCACTCAACGCAATGGAGACCTATTGTGCCGTACAACAACCCCCATTTCTTACAAATTTCTATAAAAATCTGAATGTGAAATGGGTCCCTCAAAAAATAAACTTAGTTAGATGTGTGAATAAAATGGTATGTTACTCATCACAAGAAAAATCCTTGTTAAAAGCCCTGCTGTAAATAAATCATCTTATACAAACTTTTAATAAGAAATAAAGTGTTTCCTTTATAATACTCAAAAATCATTTAATATTGCGATAAAGCGATCAGACATCACATATCGCAATATTAAAGGAAACATGAAAAACAGCAACCCCACCCAATGCTCTGATCTAAAAAGGCAATCACAATCAATAAATCAGGGAAAACAAATGCCGACACACCATAAAGCAAGGACCCTCAATTCCTCCAATGCAATAAAGCTAATTGCAATCGGCAATCGGTGACTCAGCCATGTCAACAATAAAGGAACATTTGAAAAAGCCTGACCGAAAATTCCCGATGCAATAAAACTAATCGCAATCGGCAATTGGCACTCAGCGGAAGACACACGATAAAGGGATAAAGCCCATGCCAACTCCCGATTGTGATCTATTAATTAAGCGCACATCTCAAAAAGCAAATATATTAAAGGAAGCTTGCATGCATTATATTGTATCACCTTTCGGTGATCATAAATATTTAAAGAAATTCTTAAAAGCCTTCCCTTTGACACTCCCGATCGCCGATTAGCAATTTATCGTTGATCGTCGATCATTAAAAATCTAAGGCATGCTTGAAACAATCATTCGGCATATGAGTGACGTGATGGACATTTATGATGATATTTACCATGATTGACAGTTTAAATGGTTATTCAATATTGTAGTTAAGGATGGATCTTTCAAAGGATTTCATCTGTCGTAATCCTTAACTATTTTGTATTTTATGCCAATCAATGTAATTCTATTCATTATCATATTGGCTTGCAGTAGCATTTTATCTGTATTAATGTTTGCAACTGTTTCTGCAGAATTCTTCCAAAACTAGAGGACCAGATAAAATGGGTAAGAAATCAAAGAAGTTTGGAGCAGCAGCCCCTACAACAGCAACTCATCCAAGCAAAGATCCCGGACCAAGCAAGAAAGGATTAATTTCAAACACGACGTGCCTCAGTCTAGGAAACATGAGCTGGGAGAGAATTTACAATCTAGTAGAAGCCGAGGACCCTGAGGAATTATCAGAGTCAGCCACAACCCATTCTACTAACAAATTGGAAGGAACTCTTAAAGAATTGGCTTGTTCCTATCTACACAGAATAACAACGTGAGCTAAAATCATGCCATATCCAGACGTAGTGAGATGGGTGGTAGAGAAAATTCCAGTTTCGGACATAACCTTTTGCACAGTTGATGGGAGGATATTTGGCTCATTTCAACCTGAGGATCTCATGAAAAAGTACCACTTACCTCGACCTGAGAAGCGATACAACAAGGCATTCTTGGAGGCGTACACAAAGGAGAATGATTCAGAGTCAGCCCCGATAAAGCAATGGAGACATTTTCCCAAAAAGCACAAACACGAGTCATTAGGTAAGTACTTTGTAGGCTCTTTGGCTTCCCCTTATTGTTATGCCGGGGCTATGATGTGTAGGCTATGGGGAATACATGATTTGGCCAAATTCACCATAGAAATGGTACCCCTAATGGAAGCTGCAATCAATGGTTATGTAATGGATTGGGCTAATAGCTTGTCCGGTAAACTAGCTACAACAATTTTAGGGTACAGAGAAAATGTGTATAAAACTTCCCGGATTATTCCCCCGTTCTATTACAGTGCTTATATTATGGATACTATTTTCCAATACTTGGGTGGAAATGGACTCCTCAAGACCCTAATCCAATCCACATTTACCACCAACAATTATGGAAGGCGAATTACAAAAATCGTTTGTATAAAATTTGCAATGGTTTCATTCTCCCTGTATATTATTCTATTTTTAATAAACCTGCTCCAGGGATATCCCCGGAAGCAGAAGTTGATTTAACAATATTAGGCAGTTGGTTCGGAGAGGAGAAATTTACTTACATAAGGCTTTTTGGTAGCCTTACTAAACCCCATGTTCTTCCCTTGTATGTGCCTGATAAATTGTTAGCTCGGGAGTTGGTCTACCAAATAACAGTAGAAGAGACATCTAGAACCCTTAAGGATTCAAAGAAGAATATTTGGCCAAACTTCCCTTTACAGTGTGGCATTTTCACTCTACATGCTACAAGCATGCAGAGAAGGAGTCAGAAAAGATATTAATGCTAAATCTGGCCACAATTCCTAACAGGCCATATGATCCAAGATAGGTTGCTTACAATGTCATGTCTCAAGCCAAACTTGCTAAGCTTGATCATAAAGCTGATGAATTCGATGATCTATTTTCCTCAACTGAATCATTATTTCAAGTTAAAACATTGGCTTGGATGAGGTATCAAGATGAAGGACTGGAAACATTTAATATGCTTAGAGACCAGAGGTTGCAAACTCTACCTCTAGACCTATTAGCCACAACCCCGACAGTCCAATCAAGAGAAACTGAACAACAAGCTATTGATAAAGTTCCTGAAGTAGAAGAAATTCCTGAGAAAGAAAAAACACCAGAGCAGGAGCAAGAACAAGAAAAGGGTGATGAACTTATTGATTCAAACATTCATATTGATCCCAAACTACTCAAAGAATGGCAACAGTTTGACTCAATTATCAGCAATACTGAGAGTTTGCAGGGATTTAGTACTCTTGAAGCAACAACTTGATAGAAGACAACAACTAATACAGTTCCATCTGAAGGAACTAGCGGCCCACCCATGACTCAAACAGATGTTGAAATAATTCCAGAGAACCCTTCTGATGAAATTGCTTTGCAAGTAGAAGAAATACCACCTTTAGATGTCTTCTACAGTCCTAAGCATAGGGTTGTAATAAAGAGACAGAGGAAAAAGAGAAAACTTGATCAATCTTCTATTTTACCTACACATATGGAGATAACTAGTGTGGTATGGAGAGAGGAAGTCAACCCTTCCGAAGATCTTACTAAGCTCTCTCAGTATGTCGGGGCATATACAACAACTACTATGGATAAGGCATCGGAAGTCGGCAATTTTCTTAAAGAAAAGGATCAAGCGATCATCTCACTAGAGACACAGGTACAGGAAAAACAATAGAGGATAGAGCAATTAGAGCAGCAGATAGCAGCATAGAAGCAATCAAACAAGCAATTAAATGAGCAATTGCTCAAAGAGAAATAGAGGATAGACCAACATGTAGTTCAAAAGCAAAAAGAGATGTCTCAAGCATTGAACAAGCTAAAGACAATGAATGAACAGTTGAGCAAATCGAAAGATGAACAGATTTCTGAACTGTCGTTACAAATAGAAAGGTTCAAGGAATTTCCTAAGATGGAGGAATTCAAATCAGAGGCTCTCCAAATAACCAAAGCATTATCTACTCAATTGAATTTTCTATGTAATAATATTTCTCCTGTTCCTCCCTTCTATGGGATTTCCTCGTCCATGATTGATAAGTTGGTTGACAACAGGCAAAAGTTGGAGCAAGCAGATGAGACACTAACACAGTTTCTTTCCGGGCAAGAAACCAAGGAAGGGCAAGGCACAAATCTGCCTCAAATTCTGGAATCACACAAGGAAATTATGTTCCTTGAGTGGCAAAATCAATTGATGAAGGCAGAAAGGGCATCATCAAGATGTAGATTGGCGACTGGTAATTTAGTGGAATTAATTAATAATACTCACTATTTGTCAAATTTGATTTCAGAATGTACCCCAGGAAAATTTCCACTAGTCAAAGCATTGGAGCATACATGGAACCAGGAGCTGGAAAAGAGGCAAAGATTAATCGCGGGCATCCACACATTGACATGGGAAACCTTTTAGTTTTTCCTTGTGAAACCATACAGTCAAAGGACAACAATCAAATGCCTGACCAATGCAATAGGTTACATGATTCCTGAAATTACTGATGCCACCTATATTGCCCAGCTGCATTCGCGTATGAGTCATCCTCTAGAGCTGTAGCCAATGCTTGCCATATGCCAGCTCAAGCCAAAAGATAGTCAACCAAAACAATGAACCATCCTTACCGATTGCAAGCATATCTATTTCGGGGAGATTTTCATGTATTTGTGATTCTGTTACACCAGCTCACAACATTTTTATTTCATAGTTAGTTAGTTTAGATAGTATTTATAGACCCTTTCATGTTTGATTGGAAGTTGCACTATTGTACTTCCAATATATATTTTTTATGAAACTGGCCCTGTATTCCGAGCTTTTATGAAGAATCCCAAAATGATATCTAATATAATGCACTGCGTAAACCCCCATACTAAGATTACTTTTGTCTGATATGCACTACTGCTTCATATAAGAGTATTTCTAAGTTAGAGAGCGGGATTCAAATGCAAATTCATGTTGGAAGGATTCAAACACATATGGTACTATTATCTATGTTTTGTTTCATTCTTTTATGTGAATTAGCTTTCATTCTTTTTTGCTATTGTTGATGTATGTATAAAGTTCTTACATCAATCTCTTTTACTTATCACTATTGAATGTTCAAGAATTGTTATACATCTATATATGCGTCAATGATATATAAAATCAGTGCAATAATGTTTTAATTATTACTTTGTTCAACTATTTGAACAAATTAATTATCATATGAACGGATATTCTTGTTTAAAAGTAAAGTCATCTACATGCTTATTTTTTAATGAGAACCTTTAAGAGTTGCACTAAAACAAAAATTTCCCGGGATAGATTAATATTGCATTTTAGAATAAATATTTCATCATTTGCCATTAGATATAAGTAAATCAGATCTTTATCCATCCCATTCATAAATCATTGGGAAATTGGTCCCATTATGTCCAGTCAGAGCCACCACACCAAACGGAAAAGGAGTTGCCTTTAAGGTCCAGACCGGGTGGTTTTCCCCGATGTTGATGCAGTGATTTTCGAGGCATCAACAAGACCATTGCTTCCTAAGGGGGACGACTGATCCAGGTGGATATTGGTGGCCACCCACCTATTCCACTTGAACTCCCATTACTGTTTCTTTCGGTTTTTTAGTTTCCTTAATTGTAGCACAATTTACTATTTTTGGTAGTTTTTCGGGTCCTGAACTTCTGGAGTGTTTTTGAGGCCCTAAACGACATGTTTTTGGAAAATATGAAAACATAAGTTTTAAAATATGTTTTCAATCAAAAGTTGTAGCCCTCGGATAGATATTCCTAGCGAGGTATTGTGCGTGTCAAACAGAGATAGTATGAAAAATTTACGACCTCGAGAAGTTGATGTACCAATTTACCGAAACAGGGCCCCTAGTTTTAGCGCTTCATCTCCTAGGGTTAGGTTTTTGGATGTTTAGGGTTTTCAATTGTTTCTCAATAATAAATAGGCCTTCGAGCCTCACTGTAATACAATTCAGAGTCATGTAGTAGCCACATTTCTCCTCAGAGATAAGCTACCACCGCCTGAACTAGTTTATTTACATTTCTGTATGTAAGCATATTTAAATTCTTTGATATTAATGAAATGAAGTTTTATTTTTGTTGCATCTCTTTGTATATGTGTATTTTTGTATTTTGTTACGTTCCTGCATAAGTCAAGATCATTAGGCGAGGGCATTAGTCTTTGGATTCCCTGGATAGTTGGAGGGTGGAGATGGATGATCTCTAGATTCCCTTAACAACTGGGATGGAAGCCTATCTCTTGGATTCCTACTGAGGAGAATTTTGAATTTTCCTTGCTTGCTTTATGGTTCTTGAAGCGTGTTCTAGATTCCCAGGCTGGGTGGAACCACTATGTATGCATTGAGAAGCTGGTGGGTAGATTCTCTATTTCATCTGGTTGCATTGATTAGTTGGTGGGTGGAGGTAGTTTACCTCTGGGTTCCCTGTTTCAGTTGGTTGCATTGAGTGGCTAGTGGGTGGAGGTGGTTTAGCTCTGGAGTTCTTGTTTCAAATAACAATATTATTTCATCCTTTGAGCAATCCTCCTCAAACTATGGAATTTGGCTCAGGGGTGATTGGTTGCAAGAAAGAATATAGTGCAGGCCAATATAAGGTTGGGTGGAGAGTTTAACTCCCACTCTCAGTTGTCGACCACTTGAACATAATAAGACAAGTTACTTTCTTATGTACTTGACATATTGAGAGGATGAATATTGTTGCTATGATGATTCATACATGTATTAGCATTGTTAATGTAGGAATATGTTTTTCATGTTTGTCTACAATGAGATGTTGTATGTATTTGTGTAATTCTCAAGTTTATGAAGGGAATATAGACCTTGTGTATTAAGATAATACATTCATGATGTACAAAGTTGACCATATGGTCTTGTTCGACTGCCAAGTTGGCCTAGAAACTAAGCATTACAAAGCATGGTTAGTACAACTAGCCATATATACAAAGAGGAAAATTACAAAGCTAGTAGAGGAACGTCCTATTGGCATGAATGGGATGAGTAAAAGGGAAGAATTGAACATAATTCCTTATGATTACCTAATTGGTAGGGACTGGGTGGAAAAGCATCATGTGGTTTTGGACTGTTACAATAAATATTTTGTTGGTTTTGATGAGGAAGGACAACATAAACAAGTTTAGGGGATGCCAAATACTTGCAGCTCACTTGGAAGAGACAAATGTGGATCAACAATTAAATTTAGAAAATTAACCCAGTATTGAAAAAAATTGAAAATGTATTTGTTGAGATCCCAAGATTACCTCCAAGGGGAGATATAGACTTCTCTTTGATTTGGTACCTAGAGTTGCTCAGATATCAAAAGCAGCTTACAAAATGAGTAATCTAGAGCTAAAGGAATCGCATATGCAGTTGGAGGAGTTATTAAACAAGGGATACATACATCTATGTGTATCATTGTGGGGTGCTCCAATTTTGTTTGTCAAAAATAAAGATGGAACATTACAATTGTGTGTAGACTTATGATAATTGAATAAATTTACAATTAAGAATAAATATCATTTGCTGAGGATAGATGGTTTATTTGATCAACTTTGGGGAACTAAAGTATTTTCCAAAATTGACTTGAGGTTAGGAATCATCAGTTGAGTATCAAAGAGGAGGATATTAAAAAAATATCTTTTCAAACTCATTATGGGAATTATGAGTTCGTAGTGGTGCCCTTTGGATTATCTAATGCATTGGGAGTTTTTATTTGCTTGATGAATAACATCTTCAGAAACTATTTAGAAAAAATTGTCAATGTTTTCTTGGATGATATTTTGGTTTACTCCAAGTCTGAGGAAGAGCATGAGCAACATTTGAGGTTGGTTCTACAGGTACTCATGGTGCATCAACTATATTCTAAGTTGAGTAAATACTCATTTCACCAGAGGCAGATACATTACCTAGGTCATGTTATTTTTGAGGATGATATAGTTGTGGATCCAAAAAAAATTAAGGCCATCAACGAATGGCCAACAACTAGGAATGTAACAAAGGAAAGTTCTTTCATGGACCTAGTTGGTCATTACAAGATATTATTAAAGGATTTTCCAAACTAGTCCATACCATCACTTCATTGCAGAGAACGGCTGTAAAATTCGAATGATCACCTCAATGTGAAAACGCTTTTCAACATTTAAAGGCTTTGTTGAATAGAGTTCCGATATTAAAAATTGGAGATCCAAATGAGGATTTCCTCATATGTACAAATGAATGTAGGGAAGGACTGAGAGGAGTTCTCATACAAAATGGGAAATTAATCTACACTGAGTCTAGAAAAATAAAAGAGCGCGAGAGGAATTATGTTGCTCATGATTTGGAGCTAGAGACTATAATTCATGTACCTAAAATGTGGAGACATTACCTCATGGGTAGAAGGTTTGGGTTGCATACTAATCATTACGGGTTATGAAATTCATTTGAGCGGCAAAACTTAAATGGCGGACAAATTAGATGGTTGAAATTGTTGGTTGAATATGACCTTGAAATTAAGTATATTAAGGGAAAAGAAAATATAAGTTGATACACTTAGTTGGAGAGTGCACACCATGTTGAAGATGGGATCCTTCTCTATAAAAGTTGAGTTTATGTTCCAGATGTACCAGCAGTGAAAGAATTAATTTTAAAAGAAGTGCATAATATACCTTATGTCGGTCACCCATGTTACCAGAAAACTCTTACAACAATAAAAAAGCAATATTTTTGGCTAGGTTTAAAGAAGGAAGTGGCTAATTATATAGTCAAATGCTTAGAATGTTAGAGGGTTAAGGTTGAGCAGAAGCACCCAATTGGCTTTCTACAACCAATCCTCATTTCAAGTGGAAATGGGATGTGGTATCCATTGAATTTTTTACCAGTTTCTCCAAACCAACAAAAAGGCATGATTTTATAATGGTGGTGGTGGATAAAATCACTGAAGTTTCCCATTTTATTCTAGTAAAGTTAGTGTACACGGAAGCTAATATAGTTGGTATCTATATGCAAAAAAATGCCATGCTTCATGGAATGCCTAAGGCAATTATTTCGGACAGAGATTCAAAGTTCACATCCAATTTCTGGATGGGGTTATTTAAATGACTAGGTACGAATATGAATTTTAGCAAAGCCCACCACTCAAACTCTGATGGATAGATAGAGCAGGTTAATCAAATAATTGAGTATATGTTATGAATGTATGTGGTGTACAAGCCATCAAGATGGGAGGACTACCTACATTTGGTAGAGTTTGTGTATAACAATAGATATTATACATCATTGATGATGAGCCCGTTTGAAGCCTTGAATGGACAGAGGTAATACTCCCCTGAGTTGGAGTAATCTAGTGGATAGAATAATGGTTGGTCTATAATTTCCCAGGGATATGGAAGAGAAAGTGGTGAAAAATAAGAAAAAATTGAATGCTTCCCAGGACAGGAAAAAGAATTATATGAACAAAAACAAAATTAGTAGGGAATTTAATATCGGTGAAAATGCATTCTTAAAAGTGAAAGAAAATAAGAGCTTAGTGAGATTGGGGAATTGTGCCAATTTGGTAGCGAGATATTATGGGCTATTCAAGATCCTAGAGAGGGTTGACCCAGTTGCATATAGGCTTGCATTTCTTGCGTCAATGCATGTTCGTGATGTGTTTCATGTTTCTTTGCTTAAAAAGTATGTTCTTGGTACTAATTGTAGGTTTTAACCTCATACAGAAATTACATGCATAGGAATTCTAAAAAACAGAAAATAAACAATGGCAACAACATAACACATAAAACATATATACACAAAGATTTTCCCCTCGATCCCAAAACCGGGGCTACTAGATTGATTTTCCACTATGTTCCTTTCAATGTTACAATACATATATATACATGTTGAAGCATCCATAAACCCCAATCCATTAAATTTGGATTAGAACATAATTGTAGTTCCCTTGACTAGATCTACAAAATACCATGGGAAGAAAACCATCATGCCCAAAACCATGAACAAAATCATAGGTAGGTCCACCCAACTAATATAGGATCCAAAAACAATTCCCCGACATACTGCCTCAGACCCCATAGAGGGGGGTTACCACCCCCCGATGGGGGGGGGCTACCACCCCACCGTGACCCCCCCCAATGTGCCCGATGCAAAGAAGGGGGGGCTCACAACCCCCCATTAAATCCTCGGCTTCACTTCTAGGGCTAGTCGTAGAAAGAATATAACACACCCTAACATTCTACCACTTGTTGTTTTCTTTCCAGAAGGGGCCACATGAGAGCTTAGTCATTGGTCCATCCCTACAACACCCATTATTTCTCTACACCAAGCTAACTTCTCAGTTCTCAAAAAATCTATCAATGCATCTACAATATTCTTCAAAGTTTCCACCTTTACCAACAACACCTTTTTTTCCTAAACCATATCCCTTACAAAGTGATATTGAACATCAATATGCTTTGTCTTTGAATGATAAACAAGGTTCTTTTCCTGGAAAATTGCTCTTTGGTTGTCACAGTCTATCCTTATAGCTTGTTGTACTAACCCCATACTTGAACATAATCTCTACAACCAAACTTCTTCCTTGCTTGCATGAGTAGCTTCCATGTATTTTGCCTTTGTAGTTGAAAGTGCCACTACACATTGTCTCTTACTCATCCAACTGACTACACCTCCAAAAAGGTTAAACACATATCCCCTTGCAGATCTTCTCTAATCCATATCTCCAGCCCAGTTGTCATCAACAAAGCCACGAATGTCCAGAACTTTGTCCAATCCTTGTCTTCCTTGGTAGCACAGACCATAATCACTAGTACCACACAAATACTTGAAAACCTACTTCACTGTTATCCAATTCTCCTTCTTTGGTTTTGAAATAAACCTTCTCAATACTCACACTTCATGTACAATGTATGGTCTAGTATAGACCATTACATACATCAGGCTACCAACTGCACTTGCATATGGAACATGACACATGTCCTCTTCCTTTCATTGTGTCTTGGGACATTGTTCAGAATATAACTTTACACCTACAAGAATAGGAACCTTCACCGGTTTACTATCCTGCATATGAAACCTCTGCAATATTGTCTCGACATACTTCCTCTGATTTAACCAAAGCTTCCTCTTTGCCTGATCTCATTTAATTTCCATACCCAAAATATAGTTTGTAGCACCAATATCATTCATGTCAAATTTGGAGGACAATTGGGTCTTCAATTCCTGGATAATTTCTTTGTTATTTCCAATCAACAACATATCATCCACTTACAAGACCAAATAAATAACACGGTCACCAATTAATTTGAAATAAATGCAATGATCTTCTTTGCTTCTGGTGAAGCCAATTCCCTGTATATATGTATCAAATTTATGATACCACATCCTTGGTGATTGTTTTAACCCACATAAAGACTTTTTTAACATGCATACAGGTTCTTTCTTACCCTTCACCGCAAAGCCTTTAGGTTACTTCATGTAGGTCTCTTCTTCCAAATCCCCGTGAATAAATGTTGTCTTCATATCCATCTTTTCTACCTCAAAATCAAAAGCAACAACAATAGATAAAAGTAATCTAATAGAAGCTACCTTGGCAACATGAGAAAAAATATCACCAAAATCAATTGCCAACACCTGGAAACAACCTTTTTCTACCAACCGATATTTGTATTTCTCCACCTTTCCTTCCCCATTCATCTTCTTCTTAAACACCCATTTGCTACCAATGGGTTTCCTTCTAGCCGACAACTCTACCAGATCCCAAGCCTCATTTTTGTGCAAAGATGTCATTTCATCAACCATGGCCTCTTTCTAGAGTTTTCCATCTGTTGAATCTATTGCTTCCTTAATAGTTCTGGGATCATCATCAATAATAGATAAAGAAAAATTTGAACAGAAAGCAGTTGGACTATACCTTTCTGGTTGCCTTCTTTCTCGAATTGATCTTCTCACAACTTGAGTTTGTGGCTCTTCATCTTCTGATTCATTTTCTGTTGTAGAGTCTGATTCCTCCTCCTTTAGCTCAAACTTTATAATCTCAAGTTCCTGTGGTAGGACTTCATGTTTAATAACAACTTCCACCTCTCTAAACACCACATCGCAACTATACACAACCTTCCTTTTTTCTGGATTCCAAAGTTTATAACCTTTAAGCCATCCTTATACCCAATAAAGATGCACATTTCAAATTTACTATCCAACTTGGTTCTTTTCTCCTTTGGAACATGTACATATGCATGACATCCAAATACCCTCAGATAAGAAAGAGAGGGTTTTTAATCAGTACATACCTCTTGTGGATTCTTATCCTCCAATGTTGATGAAGGTGATCTATTGACCAGGTAACATGGAGTCTCCACCTCCTCTGCCCAAAATTCATGTCTTAAACTGACACCATTGAGCTTGATTCTTGCCTTTTTTATCCAAATTTGATTGTTATATTATTTTCCATCCATCTTGATGAATTTGGAGTGGAAAAAGTGGAGGAATCAACTCACAGGACTGTTTTTACTGGCGAGGCCCAATTTCACGAAATGGGGTTTGAAACCTTCTGGGAGTGTTTTGAGGTATCAAACAACGTTTTTTGGGCTAAAAAGTTTTCAGCCCAAGTGCCACACTTTTTTTGTTATTCTACACATAAAGAGATTTCCAATGATGCAGGAATCGGGTCAATCAGAGTCTGTATGCAAAAGTTATGCCACTCAGAAGTTGGCCTCCCCGTTTTCACACCTATAGTTTGGGAGGATGCCGCGTCAACCCCCATTATTCATGGAAAAGGGCCTAACCACGTGTTTTTTATGTAAAAGACTCTAGAAGAGTCTAGTTTGTAACTCTGGTTAAGAGTTCATGTAGTCAAACTTAACCACTAGTAGGCTATCGGGCTGTGTTATAACCGGGCCACTAGGAGGAATAGGCATTCCATTCTTTCGAGAGAATTTTGTTCCATAGTTTAGCAAAGATAACAAGGAGAGATAGGAGGTACAACACACAGAGAGGATTTGTGCATTGTATCAGCCCACGGGCCACATACATTACTTCTTTATATCTGCAACCATATTTCCAGACAGAGAAAGAGAGTGAAGCGACCTCACCTTCTAGTTGGTTTTTTCTCCCAAAAGGGTTTCCCAGAGAGCATATCTTGTGTATTATGCGCGTGTGACTTTATTTTGTTGTTCTCTTATTTTTTTCTTGATTTATGTTTACATGATGCACTAATTACATTTAATTTTATAGATCTAGAAATTAAATAAAATTGTAATAGTGTAAAATATCAGATTTTTAATATAATAATATCAGATATGTTGTGACGAACTGTCCAGTGGAATATCCATGGCAGCTTACAAATCATTTCATATCAAAGCATGTTTCTTTGTGTATTTTGTGTATATTGCAGAGATCTAGATTGGCGAGGTTGAAAATCGTAAAGCCCTAATCATGGATGGCAAATCTGTAAATAAACCTCGCGATCTTGCAGAGGTGAGGTTTTCACGACTCGAAGAACAAGTCACAAATGTAAACCTCGTCATGGAAGCCCTAAGCAATAAGTTGGGGATGTTTGGAGAAGAAGGGGGTTTGAATGCAGAGGACAAATCATAAGTGGGATCAGGAGATCAGGAAGACGCAAATAACCAACTGAAGAAAGCACCTGGAAAAGATCAACCCAATTGAAGTACCATGAACCAATCCCTGTTTAAATTGTAAGAAAATTTTAATATCAATCTATACCATGGTGAGATCAACACTCTGAAGCTAAACCACTAGTTGCAACAACTGGAAGTTTATTTCAGTGTCCATCAGATTGAGGAGTCACAGAAGATCTCATTCGTGCAGCTAAAATTGGAGGGCCATGCACTAACTTGATGGGAGAGCCACATAGAAACCTTGAGGTTGGAGGGAGAACGTCGAGTGACTAAGTGGGAGGATTTCAAAACCCTCATTAAGTCACATTTTTATCCCATTGGGTACGTGGAAGACCAGTGGATCTGGTGGCATTACTTCAGGCAAAAGTTGGGCCAAAGCGTGCAAGAGTACACCACAAAATTCAGAAAGATGGCTATAATGTTGGGTATCTTTCCAAAGAACCCAAATGTACTCCTTAAGTATTTGGGGGGTGTGCACCACAATTTACGTGAGAAAGTGATGTTGTTCAAGCCCAAAACGGTGGACGAGGCTTGTGTACAAGCATAATACTTGGAGAACATAGGCTTGAAAAGAGCACAATCAAGTGGATCGAAGCAAAAGGAGCAACGAGATGCTTCTAAGGATGGGAAGAAGAATTAAAAAATGGGAAAAAGATAAAAAGATGACAACCATAGCACACCAATGCAAAGATCTTGTCACCGTTGCAACATTGATGGCCATACAGAGGAGAAGTGTTGAAAATTGCATCCAGAGCTAAACCCGAAGAATAAGAAGAAAGATAATAACAAGAAGAATCTCATGGTCATTAATTCAAGCAACCAAGTTGAAAGCAACTCAGATGTGGATGAGAAGATCGCCTGTACGTCAGTGAAGAAGGAGGTGAACCTGAGTAACCGTCAACAACAGGAAGATAAAGAAATGACCAAACTCTTCGATGTAAAGATACAGGTCAAGAAGATGAAGGTTGATGCTCTGTTTGACTTAGGATCACAGGTAAATCTCATTGCAGCAGATCTAGTCAAGAATTGGGGTTGGAAGTTTGTGATCATCCAAACCCATATCCACTAGGATGGGTACATAAGGATACAAAGCTGAAGGTAACAAAACAATGTAAAATTAGATTTGCTATTAGTGTTGATTTTATTAATGAAATAGATATGGATTTGGTTCCCCTTGATGTATGCATAGTCGTGTTTGGGAGTCCATACATGTACATGCATGATGTAATATTCATGAGGAGAGTTAACCAATACCGACTTATCAAGGATGAAAAATCGTTCATCATCAGCGCACACGAAGGAAAGTTGAAAATTTCACTAGTAAGTGCCAACCAAGCCAAGAAATTGATTAGCTCCAGCAAGAAGTATGTTTTATTGTTTCTAAGAGAAACATAGTCTGTAGAGGAGTCAATAAGAGACAAGGCATCCTTAGAGGGGCATACTAAGAAAAAAAAACAACAATTGGAGGAGTTGTTGCAGGCATATAAGGACGTGTTTCAAGAGCCTAAAGGGATACCCCCTAAGAGAGAAGTGGAGCATAGGATACGACTATTTCTAGACTCCCCATTGCCAAAAATTGGATCGTACATGAAGTTTGTTATTGAAGCAAGTGAGGTGAAGAAAGAGTTGCAACAGCTACTAGAATAGGGTGTCATTCGACTGAGTACATCACCATGTGGGTCACCCATCATCATTGCACCAAAGAAGGATGGGACTTGATGGATGTGTATAGATTACATGGTGTTGAATAAAATCACGCTCAAGAACAAATACCCTTGCCCAGGATAGATGATCTGCTAGATTAGTTGTAGCAAGAAAAGTATTTCAGCAAGTTAAACTTGAATTCTAGACATCACCAGGTTCGAGTCAAAGAAGAAGATACATGGAAGACCGCCTTCAAAACCAGTCAAGGTTTGTATGAGTGATTAGTTATGCCATTTGGCCTATGTAATGAATGATGTACTTTTCCCTTTTATAGATTCATTTGCTATTGTCTATTTGGATGATATACTGGTATATAGTGCTACCTGTGAGGAACATATTTCACATTTGATGCAGGTGCTGGAAACATTGAAGAAGCACCAACTGCTAGCAAATCTCAAGAAGTGTGAGTTTGTGCAACAATCCTTAGTGTATTTGGGAGATGTGATTGGTGGAGCAGAATTGAAGATATATCCTTCCAAGATGGAGGCCATCATGAAATGGCCAGTGCCTACTCATGTTACTGAGGTTAGGATTTTCATTGGAGAAAAACAGTACCTAGGGAAATTCATAGCCTCATTTTCAATGGTAGCAGCATCACTCGACACCATAATAACAAGTGGCAAGAGTTTCTAGTGGGGAAAAGGGCAGCAAAAGGCTTTCGATGAGTTAAAGAAGAAGATCAGTGAAGCATTAGTTCTGGCATTACCAAACTTGCAATGACCCTTTGAAGTGGAGATAGATGTGAGTGGGTATGCTATGGGAGTTGTCTTGATGCAAGGAGGACAACCTGTTTGCTACCATTCTGAAGTATTTCATGGGGCAGTTCTTAACTACCCTACCTACGATAAGGAGCTTTATCCCATGGTGCAAGCTATGAAGAAGTGGAAGAACTATCTGATGGGAAAGGAGACAATAATCCACACGAATCACCAGCCATTACAATACTTATAGGACCAAAATAAGCTACAACAAACCAGGAATTACAAGTGGATGGGGTTTTAACAACAGTTTCATTTGGTGATCAAGTATAAGAAGGGTAACACAAACAAGTTGGCTGATATGCTTTCAAGGCCATGCACATCAACGATTATAACTTTGGGGATTCTTATGCACATGGAGCCATTCACCCATGATGCATACATAGAGGCATATTCAGAAGATGAGGACTTCAAGAAGGTGTATCAGTAGTTGTAGAGTCAGAGTCATGTGCACGATGGCGACAACACCATTGACTACCATCTCCAGGATTGGTTACTCTATAGGCTGGGTAAGCTATGTGTTGCTAAAGGTGAGCATTTGCAGCTGATTAGAAAGGCTCACACCTCCAAGGTTGTAGGGCACTTTGGTGTAGGGAAGACCATGGCTAACATATAGAGATATGTGTATTTGCCTAAGATGCAATAACGAGTAGCTAGGTTCATAAGAGGATGCATGCTTTGCTGTATCGGTAAGCCTAGCAACATGAAACATGGACTATATCATCCGTTACCTATACCTACTCATCCCTGGGAAAGAATTTTGATGGAATTTGTAGGAGGTTTACCGACAACCAGGAAGGGACATGACTACCTGTTTGTGCTAGTTGACTGGTTCAGCAAGATGTGTGTTTTGATGCCATGTAAAAATACCATCAGTGGACAAGAAGAAACAAACTTGTTCTTTGGACAGGTCTCAGTACACTTTAGGATACCAAGGAGCATAATTTTAGACAGGGATACAATATTTCTCAGTGCATTCTGGACTACATTGTGGGAGAAGATGGACAAGAAGTTGAAGAGATCCACAACATTCCATCCATAGATAGATGGGCAGATAGAAGTAGTCAACAAGACTTTGGTGTAGTTTCTGAGAGGTTACAACCAGAAGCATCCGAAGACTTGGGATGAAAATATGGTACATATACAACATTCTTATAATAGAGCGGTCCACACTTCTACAGGAAAGTCCCCATTCGAAACTTTTTTTTTTGGATATTTTCCACCTTCACCTTTGGATATTTTATATGGGCAGCAAGGAGAAGTGAAGGAAGACATTACAAGAGATGCTTTGAGGGTTGAAAATTTTATAAATAAGGTCACATAGATCCATCTACAGGTACAAGAAACACTGCAGAAGTCACAGGTGAAGTATAAGGCCAAGCATGATCAACACAGATGTTGTAGCTCTAAACTGGAATATTATGATAATAGAAATAACCCAAGAATAACAAGATAGAAATAGATATAATGATTCACTTTATTGATCAAACCCTTAAGGTAGGGCAACACCATACATTCACTCCTTAAGGAAGGAGAATACTCCA
>APFE030151737.1:0-84054 GCA_000404065.3 Pinus taeda
TGAATTCAACAAAACCTTTAAAAATCAATTCTAAACTCTTTGTACTTAATACCTAGCCTAAAATTAGTCATCAATTTAGTCATCTCGAGCCTCGTTGATTATCTTTTTCTGAGATTGACCCAGAGAGAGCCCTCTCCTGTCCTCGTAGGGCTAGCTATGAGGCTGAGCGTGGTTTGATGTGGCCTTGAGTCTCACCTTATTTTAGCCTAAGGTAGATTTGAGCGCTAATGCTAGTAACGTGACATTTTGTATGACCATGTCAAGGGGATTTCGAAAGGAAGAGGCCTCCTCCTAGCCACTTCAAATGTGTGGCGAATTGCTTGGGATCACATGTATCATTGATAAGAGAAAAACTTGGAACTATATCCACAGAAACTTTTGGAGATACCTACTTCATGGCTGTGACTTCATCTTCCCTTGCAATGATTTTGATGGTGCCATATGGCATTTGCAGATATTTAAGGCTAGAAATAAAGTTGCCATTATCCCATGTCTTCTCATTGTATTTGTAGACCTATCAAACAACCAACTAATTATTTTAACATATGCTACTTGGAATGAGGGAATGGGTATGATGTTTGAAACAGATCCGAGTATGGAAATTCTACTTTGAAAGATTTAGGAAACAATATATATAAACACACACACAAATTTGGTATTTCTTCATTTTTTTTTATATGGGCAACGTGAGCAGTTGAGATTTGACTTCTTTAGAGTAGTTGTATTTGAAGAACTAAGATTATGAGAAAATATTTTGCATAAAAAGGACTTCCATAAATTATTTGAATGATTTTACACACAAGATGAGAGGTCGCTTGTACGGACTAGCCCCTTAAATTATTGTATAATCAATTACTTGGCAGTTTTTAATTAGAAACATTTATTTTGTCAAATGACTAACATTTACAATATCTAACATTCACTAGCCTATTTCTAACATATTATCATATTTACATATTGGATTTCCCTAGTCAATGCATATTCGGGATTTAATCCTAAAAGTAGAAATTCAGTGAATTCACTGTGTTGTTGAATTAGTTTGTTCAAGCTCCATAATTACATTTGTTTCAAATTGATGATTAATTTTGTTTCAAAACTCAGTTATTAAATTTGATTGGTTTTTTTAAAAATTGGGATTAAATTTATTTAATTTAATATTTAATTTGGATAAAAATTGTTTACATTCAGACTAACTTTGAATTTATAATTATATATTTCCTCAAACTTAAGGATGAATTCTAGTTTCTACCACATTTCTTTGCCCTACTGATTTTTCCCTACATCTTTTTGCCTCTACGTGGGTGTAGATGATCCCCACAGAAAACCTTGCCTAGGCATTGTGGACCCTCATGAACCAATGGCTCTACTGGGAACTTGATGCTTGTTCGCTGAGTCTAATTCTGCATCTCCTCAATTAAGGAGTCGATTTTATCTCCCTTAAGGATTTTTTCATTTCATCTTACATGTCCAATTACTAGGATCCTCAAAGGGTGAAACGAAAAAGTGCATATTTGGATAAGATCAAAACTGTGAAGGCCATATGTAGATACAATAATCAACATATGCCCAATGTCTCCTATTGGTGCCCAAGAATGTTTGTATTATGCGCAAGGATGGGAGAGGTCTTGGGTTGGTTAATGTGGAAACTCTTGGGAGCATTCTTGCAACTACATGATGGTTTGATGTTTGAATGGGTCTATGTCTTCACAAGTTTTGTTGCAACATAGACTTCATACAACTCAACATATTAGTAGGATTCAGGTGTCTTTAAGCTCATGTGATGTTTCTTTCATAACTAGTCACAATCCCAATATTAACACTTATAAATCTAGATATAGGAATGCTAAATAGGAAAATCCAATGGTATAAAATAGTTAGATACAAATTACAATACATAAAATAGTTAGCTACCATTCTACTGCCATATAAAATCTAAAATCCCACGATTATTTATGTATTAAGAAGACATTAATGATCAACAAGTAGTTACTATATACAAGATTAAAATTATGATGGTAAAGCTGAGCATGCATGAGTGGAAAGTGTATTTCTCCGTAAGACATAGATTCTACAGGAGGAATCCCAGTCTAATGTCCTCTATATTCCTCATCCTGCAATCCAATAAATCCTTAACAATTAGATGAGATGAGGTGATTAAAGTTGAGAATTATTCAGCCACTCACTTGAAGTTTTACTCCAAATGTCATTTGGGAGCCTCAATTCACAAGTTTCATGGCAACCATTGTAGCAGAGTTAAGACGGTTAAGGACTCAACACATGGATTTCACCATCAGTTCTTCATGTCAATAAAAATTTTCTTTTCATTTAAGAAGACTTTTTGTTCACTGAACCTACCCTTCCTAGCCACTACTTCCAAAATTGGGTCTTAAGATCTCATCACCACTAATGTCAAAGCATAATCAAAATCCCAACAAAAGCATAAAGGCTTTCCCACACCAGTCCATGGAAGTTTTCATTCAAAAATTTGATTCTTAGTACATTGTTCTATGAATTTTTCTTGAAAATCCCTCAAGGAAAACGTTTGACTTTAAATTTGGCTCCAAGGAAACATTGAATGATTTTGGTTAAATTTAAAATCGACTTTCACGTAGAGGAAGTAGACAGACAGAATCCTCAACCTACATTAACCTAGAATATGTGCATTGTTTTCTTGGGAAGGAGAGTATTTTATTCCCCACACAAGTGTCTAAGGAGTTGGTTACTAGGTTGAAAATCCCTCTATTATTCCTCGGTACAATCCAAGATAAGGGTAATGGGAATACAAGCTGGTACAACAAGCTAATAACACTAGCAACATGATGGCATGAGACATCAGTTTGTCTATAAACAACCCATGAGTACTTGGGTCAATACCTGTAGGATCTAGCATTGTTTAGGTATGCAACTGGAATCAGTTGAAGTATCCCTTTATAGGCATAGAGCACACAGATCCATAGGAAAAGCCCAAGAATGCAAGTGTAGCTACAATTGATAATTGTAGTAAGTCAATGACATATCTACAACATTGGATAGAAATAATCACGTGGGAAGCCTTGTTGGCGTATGCTTAGTCAACCTGTAAAGGATGCAACCTTCATCAAATGTAAGGTACTGGAAGGATTTGTCTAGGAAAATGAAGTTCAACAATAGTTTCCTCAGGCAAACAACAGAAAAGAAGATTACAACAAATAAAATCCTAATGAAATTGAAGCAACATATGATCTATAAAAAAAGAAGTACTATAGAGGTGAGACTGTGATTTTTGAGCTTCCACCCAGGAAATATGATGGCATGTGACTACTTTCAAAAGTGTCTACAGTAAATATCTGCAGCCTACATTAATAAAAAGCATGTATTTTATGCTCCTATAATCCAACACGCAAGACAAAATCCATTGGCTGAGAATGCTTAAAAATAAGGAAGAGACCTACAATCATCCCACTTTCATATCTTCATCAGATTTCATTATTTTCTTAATTATGGTGAAAGGAAGTTGATGTTTCTTAGGCTCTGTCAACAACAAAATACAACATCTCATAAGCCATTATCCTTTAGCTTATAAATTTGTCAAACAATAACATATTTCTCAGCCCTTAATAGTTAACACTAACATATTTATAAGTCAACTCATTAGCAAATGGTAGTGTACATTACATTTTATGTTTTCTAGTCATCATCATCATTGACTGCAAATATCCTTCATCCATTGAACAAATTGAAAACTAAGAAAACTCAACTACTGTTGGTACCATAATACTTGCTAAGGTTTTGCAAATTGGGTAGCAAGTTAAATGAGCTTCGCTATAGAGAAAATCTACATGTTTAAGTGCCCTTGAGCTAAAGGTGTCTTGGGATGGGTAACCTTCCCAAGTAGTCATGATTACCAGGTGCAAGTCCTAGAATTGATGAGTGATGATATGTGATTCATTCAGTAGTTTCAATCCCACTTCATCACTCCTGGGAGCATTACCTGATGCACATAATGCTAAGTGGAGCTCATGAGAATTTTGTCATCAGCTGATCCTCATGGGGGATAGAACATAGATAAATGACTTTGTATAAAAAAATTAATCCCAAAAAATGATATTTCATATTCAATGTAGTGCAACACTCTCAAACATAACTAATTTTGAATTTTCCACATGATGGTTCTTTAACTGATGTGCCCAAAGTTGTTTGTTACAGTTGAAATCACCAAGAATTTGATGGTAGCTATGAGATAAAGGTGAAAGAGCAAAGAACAAAACCTTATTATGAGTCCATTAAACTTCAGAACAATTTGAAGAGATTGCAACCCAATGTAACTATATAAATAAACACATCTTCAAATAGTGTGATAATCAAGTCATGAAGTATAGATGAAGTTGTTTTACTAGAAATGGAATCCTTGAAAAAAAATTTGGCGCGCAGGTCATCTCCATGACTAATAGTTAACTCTCTCAACTTATATTCCAAAAGAGAATTTAAGCTATCTCCTCCTAACATGGTAGGCTTGAAAGAAGATGAAAATTAGCATGTTACTTCTAATATGATTTTCTCAGGTTCACTATTTGTGCAAGGATCTCTCCAACAGGTGGTCTTTCCTTCTCTCCAATCATCCACTACTTGACCTTGCTTCTTCTCCATTGAATGAATTCATGTTTTGAATCCACCTATAGACCTCATAGGAGATGAAAATGTGAAATAAACCACATCCATGCTCCTGTTGCAACTTTGAGAATCCTGTTGAGCATTCCATTCACCTCTTTTGATTCCTTCTTTATAGGTTTCATTGATTTTTGAACATTCCTGCTTGCTATAGATTCTACTGCTTCCCTAACCTTTCTTCTCATTTTTCTCAAGATAAACATTACGTTCATCATTTGATGCAAAGTCCAAGTGACAAGAGATTTGACTTGCAAAATGGCCATCTGTCATTTTTTGATGCACTTAAGGGTAAGTGGAGCTCATGAAAAAATTGTCATAAATCGATCCTCATGGGGTATAGAACATAGATAAATGACTTTGTATAAACAATTAATCCCCAAAAATGATATTTCATATTAAACGTAGTGCAACCCTCTAAAAAATAATTGATTATGAATTTTCCATGATGGTGCTTAAACTAGTGCTTAAATTGTTCTGTTATTGATTTGTAAAGAATAAGTGGTTGGGCACTAATTAACCATTAAAAAATAGCTTGTGTTTGAATTACAATATGAAATTTCCTTGCAGATCATGGAGAAGTATATTGAAGATTGGGAAGCTGAAGGAAGCCTTTATAGACACAACTCTATTCAACTCTTTCATTGTTTAGATGTGCCTGGGATTATTTGATGGGAATTTAACAATGCAGCCCCATGGTAATCTTGGACCTCAGAATGTTTGTAGTGAACAACATCAGCAGTTGACCTTGGAGGCTGCAAGACAGGGGACAGTTATGTTAAAACAACAATAATGGTGCATTTACATTATCCCCAACCCAAATCAAATCATTGGTTGTCATTGGACCTGATGCAAATGTCACCAATGTCATGATTGGAAACTATGCAGGTATTGCTAACACATAATTGAAAGTTTCTCAGTACCCAAGTTATTCCATCAAATAAGATTTTGTTTTTTAGTTGGCTAAGCTTAGTGATACAACTTAATTATGTTTATTGGTCACCAGGATTCTCATTGTGGATTGTCTTGGGAGGTAGGGAACTTACTAATTTTCATCATGGAAGTTCACCCTATTATAATTTTTCTCATAATGTCTTGGTAACCTGGGCCCCTCTCCAAATTACCTCCTAAAAACTATTTTTTCATGGTTGCAGCTCACATGCCAATTTTCAACATTACAGTCCATCTAATTTTCAACATTGCAGATTATTAATAACCCAATTATAATTTTTCTCATTCCAATCTTGGTAACTTGAGGCACTCTCCAACTCACCTTCTAAAATCTCTACAGATATACGATGTAGATACACAACACTTCTACAAGGTTTAGGTAAATACACAACAACTATACATAAGCTTGGCTATGAAAATGTATCCTGCGAGATCAATTCTATACTAATAAGTGAGGCTTTTGAGGCAGCATCTCAAGTAGGTGCCACAATTATCAGTTATATAGAGTCCATTTCAGCTGTGTTGTTAACCAGAGCCTTATCATGAACATATTAAGTACTAAAAGAAGAATGCATCCTTGATAAGCATGAAAGTTAAGGCAGTCTATTTCATATGCCTAGAAAACGTAATAATATTTTACTTATCATTGAGCTCTTACTCTAGAATTAATAGGCTTGAATACATAGGATTCTTCAACGTAATTACTAAGAGTACTAATTCGTAAATGGTATTACATATAGGTGCATAATGGAATATACTAGTGTGATTACCCTATAAATTCTATTATAATTTATTTCACAACTATGTAACAACATTTCTGAATAATACACTAATTTTTATCTCATGATTTTTCAACTCTATTGGTACATGTGAACTAACAATATTTTCCTTACAAAGGTCATAAATTCTTTATGCAACATGTTGTGGGTGGGATATCCGGGCCAAGCTGGAGGATGCATTGTCTAACATAATTTTTGGTCAGCACAATCCAGATATATTGACATGCCTATTTTGATGTTTCTATACTATCATAGATTCATCTTAAATTCAAATCCATAGATTCATCTTAACCTCAAATTTATTTTGTCCCTGGAATTGTCAAATTCCTAGAGATGTCAATTTCAATTTTTTTATAAGCAATTCTTTGAAAAGCTTATAATCATTGTCATAAATTCTAGCATGATGAAACGATAAAATTCCTTCTTGAATTTTACACAGTTGGGAGATTTCCTGTAACATGGTATCCTGAAGAATTTGCAGTAAAAGTACCCATGACAAACATGAACCACACACCAAAGTTGGTTTCATTTTCCCTTCATGAAATCCTACTTAAACCATGTCATAGAATGAACATTTCTTGCACTTCGGTCGAACTAGAACACCAAGTGCCAGGGATTGCTCTTTTCCCTTCATGCAGACATGCATAACACAAGCAACAGAGAGGGAGATCATGTTTCTTAGTCCTCCTGTTATTCGGGGAGGATGCTACCTGCCATACAAATCTGTATGATTGGGGAAGTTCACTAAAAACCCTAGACACTAAAGCCAAACACAGGGTCCTCATAAAGTAAATAAAATTGCAATACCTTCCAATACCTCAACTTTGTGGATACTTAATTAAATTCATCTCTATTGCTAAGGTGTAACCATGCAAATTTTGGATTTTTCCATTGCTTCTACCTTAGGCATTTACTCCCATGGATTTGAAATAAGTCTTCTACATTAAAGATTACATCAAAGCAATAGAAAAATAAGATTAAAGCATGTAAATGGAGAGGTAGAAAACTGCCTAAAGGTGAGTACAAATAATGAACATGAAGCTAAAATGAAAGTGCTAGTTCACTCCTAGTATCAGTGGGAGTATATAAATCAGAATGAGTCTTAGGCCTTATCTCCTCTAGTTGTTGGATGACAACCTTAATATATTGTCTCACCAATGGCGAAGGTGCACAACAACCCATGGCAGGTTGCAGTGCTCAAAGTAATCCATCATCTACATGACTTCTTAATCCCCTCAAGATATCAATATCAAACAGATCCAGCGTACTCTCCTCCAATACAATAGTCTTCACAATAGAAGGAAAATCCATAAATTCATGAAAGCTCTCATTCTTTCCTGGTTTATTCCCAATGAGTATATCTAACAAGATAATACCATATAGCCCTCAAGTGCAGTTGCATTCATCATCTGATCAGCAGATGACGAGGTCATTAACTAGTCTAGAGTATAATTATTAATCAGTAAGATATTCCACATAGTTTTCATCCACCAAAACATTCTTGTATTGGAGGTTGCCATGAATGATGGGTGTTTTAAGCCCAACGTGAAGGTGGGAAAGTCCTCTTGTTGCTCCAAGAACAATCTTATGCCTGCGAGCCCAGCTTAAAGAGGGCCTCCCACCTCAAGAATCTGCAAAATAAAGGATCCTTTTTCATCAGTAACACGAAGTAAGGACCGAGCTCAGAGACCTACAAGACGAGGATTTCCCTGAATGAAGAAGGGGGCATTACAAGACTTCATACTAAATCTAGAGCCTAACTTAAGTGTATTTGAGATGCAAAACTCTAGTGCATTCTTTAGGTTTTTTTAATATCTTGTTATAGCATGGCCTCTTGAATCTTATTATTGCAACTTGAAACTCAATTTGCAAGTAGAAGTAGATTATGGATACTTTCCAGGTAAACTGATGGTATTTTCTACTCACGCTATATATTTGGGTGAACTATATTTATTTTGGAAGTGAAATTCATGTCTTGTCGACAATATAAAAACTCTAAAATGCAGAGGTCAAAAGGCTATAAGTTATATCAGTGCAATGGCCCATTTCACAGGAATCTACGAATGTAATTTTGTTGGTCATAGAGGATATAGCCAACTTTCAAGGCCAAACTTTATTTGAATATTTGTAATCCATGTACAATTGATATCCTATGAATGGAGGATGTAATATAATAAAATTTCTTATTTTTGGAGAAGAAACAAAAGACAACAGAGAAAATCTTCCTTAGTCCTGGGTTTCAAAATGAAAACTTACCATGAAGAAGTTCAACCAATTTTCCTTTCTTCTGATAATCACATATAAGAAGCTTCTCTCTTGTTCTTTCATAAAATTCTCTAAGAGGGACTACATTTTCATGTAGACATGCATAATATAGGCAAGACATATGGAGATCATGTTTGCTAGTCCTCCTCCTATTCAGGGAGGATTGTGTGTTGGCGTTTAATATGACATTTCATTGAAATTCTTCACCTGCCATACAAATCTGAATGATTGGAGATGTTCACTAAAAGCCCTAGACACTAAAGCCAAACACAGGGTCCTCACAAAGGAAATAAAATGGAAATACCTTCCAATACCTCAACTCCGTGGATACTTAATTGAATTCATCCCTACTACTAGGGTGTAACCATGCAAATTTTGGAATTTTCCATTGCTGCCTCCTCAGGTATTTACTCCCATGGATTTGAAATGTGTATTCTACATTAAAGATTGCATCAAATTAATATAAAAGGCAGAGTAAAGCATGAAAATGGAGAGGTAGAAAATTTCCTAAAGGTGAGTACAAATAATGAACATGAAGCTAAAATGCAAGCACTAGTTCACTTCTGGTATCAACTGAGTATATAAAGAAGAATGCGTCTTAGGCCTTATCTCCTCCAGTTGTTCAATGATAGCCTTAATATCTGGTCTCACTAATGGATAAGGTGCACAACAACCCATGGCAAGTTCTGGTGCTCGAAGTAATCCATCATCTATAGGACTTCTTAATCCCCTCAAGATATCAACATCAAACATGTCCAACATACTCTCCTCTAATACAACAGTCTTCACAATAGAAGGCAAACCCACAAATTTGTCATAGCTCTCATTCTTGCCTGGTTTCATGCCATGGAATGAGCAATTCCTGTGCTTCAATCAAAGTGGAGAAAACCAAGTGCCACGTATTTCTCTTTGACCTTCATGCAGATGTGTATAACACAGGAAACAGATATGGAGATCATGTTTTCCATTCCTCCTTCTTTTCAGGGAACTCCCCAGAAGTGCATGATGAACTTCAGAAAAGTCCATGTTGATGCAAGAGGCAAAGAAAGAGTGCATTTCAGCATTGATGTGTGCAAAGATGTGAGTATTATGGATGGGAGCAGTGTGAAGCAATGGCTTTTGGGTTCTCACCTTCATGTTGGTGATACCAAGCATACCATTTGTGTTGAAATTGAATGAATATATATTTCAAAAAGAGTAAGATCCTAATTGGATTATCAAAGATTATAGATCAGAGTGAAATTATTGAGAAACAACTCCTAAAAATTGGGTGTGGTTGTTGTGGTGTAGTTTAATAGTTTGGAAGCTTGCATAGGGTTAGGTTAGTTGAAGTTGGTGGAGCTACATTGTTGCCTCTGTTTGGAAGTTTGCAAAGAGTTTTGACACCACTGTAATTGAAAAAAAAATTGGTAGTGTTGGCTCTAAGTGGAAATACCTAGGAGTTTTAGTTCCACTCTAATTGAAAAAACAGTTTTGTGGTTCTTTTAAACAAAAAGAAAGTACCATTGGTATTGTTTATTATTGAAAAAACAGTATTCATGATATTTGTGATATAATTCATCTTTATTAAGTCATTTGACAACAAATGTGTGATGAAATATGTTTGCCCTGAATGTAAGGCAACATGTTTTGTTTGGTTTTTCCCTTAATAAATGAAAAAGCATTGTCTAATTTCACCCCCATTTAATGATGGGAAATCCCCTTCCTTTGATGATTTTCAATTATTTTTGAGGTAATATTAGATGAAATTTCAAATTTTTGTACTCTGCAGTACCTTTATCTTTGGAGTTCCATAAGATTGGATCCACCCTTTTTCTGTGATATTTTTCTATCATTTTTTTAAGATAATAGTGAATGAAATCCTTGATTAGTGTATCGTTTAACAATACCTTTAATGTTGGAGTTTTATAATCTTGATTTGATCTATCTCTAATAAATGGGAATTGTCTTATGATTTTTACAAAAAGAGGATTTCTATGCCTCAAAATCTACAAGGTGAGGAGAAAGGTACATACATCAAGTAAAGCATAGTGAAGGCATTATCAATGGAGGTGAATCTGTTAGGCATGTCTTATACATATATTTCAAACTTATGATCCCATATAACTGGTTGGCCTTCCGTTTCATTTCATCTCGCTTATTCTCTCATACAGTTGCCCCATTTATGCTAGAATCCATGCATATTACACATGGACACTAACATACTTTCAAAAACTACAAATTTGTGTTTTACATCACTGTACATGACCCAAATATCTATAACTCACCCATTTCAGTAGCAGTATCAAATCAATTTCTTTACTCGCCCTTCTCTGTTTGGTGAACCCTCTTTATTCACTGTAAGAAGAAAAAAATAGAAGAAATAACTTCTAAAATGACAGATTATCTTCGTCCACTTTATTTCATGTTTTGTGCATTCCACTGCCTGGGAGTGAAGGAAGGCAAATTTTGTGAGGATTCTGAGGTAGAATCTCAAGTAGATGCCATAGTGATAATCATAAGAGTAGACTAAATAGTAGAAGCAGAGGGACTTAATAGAGTGACATTGTTATTGCATGGACACCAAGAACAACTGGTATTTAACACAACAGATGTAGCAAGAGGAATAATGATATTAGTAGTAATGTCAGGGGGGGCAATGGACATTTCATTTTCTAGAGATAATTCAAAGATATGCAACATTTTGTGGGTGGGATATCTGGGCCAAGATGGAGGAGATGCATTGACTGCATAATTTTTTGTCAGCACAAACTAGGTATATTGACATGTTTATGTCTATCTTGACCTTTCTATATTAGCATAGATTCATGTTAACCTCAAATCCATAGATTCATATTAACCTCAAATCTATTGAGTCCCTGGAATTGTCAAATTGCCAGAGATTTCAATTTCAATTTTTTTACAATCAATTATTTGAGAAGCTTATAATCAATGTCATAAATTCTAGCATGGTGAAACAATCAAATTCCTTCTTGAATTTTACATAGGTGGGAGATTTCCTATAATGCGGTATCCTGGATAATTTGCAAGAAAAGTGCCCATGACAAACATGAACATGCGTCATGATCTTGCAACTGGTTACCTAGGCCGAACTTATAGATTTTACACAGGGAAATCAGTGTACCCATTCAGCTATCGACTGAGTTACACAACATTCTCTCACTCTCTAGTCCACGCACCAAAGTTTGTTTCATTGTCCCTTCATGAAATCCTACTTAAGCCATGCCATGGAGTGAACAATTCATGCACTTTGGTCAAAGTGGAGAACACCAAGTGCCAAGGATTTCTCTTTTACCTTCATGTGGATGTGCATAATACATGCAAGAGAGATGCAGATCATGTTTGCTAGTCCTCCTGCTATTCAAGGAGGACCCCGTGTTAGCATTTAATCTGACATGTTGGCGTTTAATTTGACATTTCATGTGAACTTCTTCACCTGCCATAAAAATTTGAATGATTGGGGAAGTTCATTAAAAACCCTAGACACTAAAGCCAAACATAGGGTCCTCACAAAGGAAAGAAAATGGAAATGCATTCCAATACCTTAACTCTATGGATACTTAATTAAATTCATACCTACTACTAGGGTGTAACCATGGAAATTTTGGATTTTTCCATTGTTTCCTCCTCAAGCATTTACTCCCATGGATTTGAAAGATGTCTTCTACATTAAATATTACTTAAAATAAATAGAAAAAGAATAGAGTAAAGCATGCAAATGGAGAGGCGGAGAACTGCCTAAAGGTGAGTACAAATAATGAACATGAAGCTAAAATGCAAGTGCTAGTTCACTCCTAGTATCAGCGGGAGTATATAAAGGAGAATGAGTCTTAGGCCTTATCTCCTCCAATTGTTGGATGACAACCTTAATATCTGGTCTCACCGATAGAGAAGGTACACAACAACCCATGGAAAGTTGTAGTGCTTGAAGTAATCCATCATATATAGGAATTATTAATCCCCTCAAGATATCAACATCAAACAGAGCCAACGTACTCTCCTCCAAGACAGTGGTCTTCACAATACAAGGAAAATCCACAAATCATAGAACAAATATTAATAGTTATGATTACAGTGGTTTGTTTTATTTAAGCACGACTTATCCATCTTCAAAAGAGTGTCCATTACTCTGGATCGACATCTTTGGCAGTCTACCAATGCCCACTATTAGAGGTCTAACATCAACATTCATTTCCCAATTGCCAAAATAAGTACTTTTGGTAGTTGTGGTCACTATAAAATCTCAAATTAATTAATTAGAAATAAAAATTTGTGCAGGTGCATGCTAATCCAGTTTATGGAAAAAGGGTCTATTTTATTGAATTCATTGATTTGGTCCTTTGAATCCGCTTGGAATCCTATTAGGAGTTGTTGGTTGTTTATTTCCTTTACAATCACACAGTGACTCGATTTTTCACCCGCAGCTTCAGAACTCATAGTGGAAGGTATTCACTCTGTCACATATTAGGGTTTTTTTGCTTATGAGGGAAGGGTTTTTACCGTTTCCTGGTAGTTTTTTAAGGTTAGCATGTTAGATCTCACAACCATAACCCAGAAATTCATGGGATTGTTTATGAATTATGCTTGTTTGAGTAGGAATTCAACTTTCTCGGTGCAATCTAGTTTTTGTTACTGGTTCAAATATTTTTGTCATTGTTTAATTAATGGAATTTGATGATTGTTATCCTGAATTTTGCAGGCATAGGAACTCCTTCCAGAAAGGGAAAAGACAAATGGAAGCATGCATTCTGCAAGAGAGATAAGAGATGAATAAATAGAAAAATCCCTAAAGGTGCTTGAATGCTCTTTGAAGAGACAAATAGAATTAGGGTAAGATGCAAGGAACAAGTAGATTTAGGCATGATACTGGAGCTTTAGTTGTGTGGTTTGAATCCAATTTTTTGGAGAATTGTTTCTATTTTTTCCACTAGTCTTGATCATTTACTTACCACATCACCTAAGGTTGGTGTTATTTGAGGTCTACAAGAATAATATTTAAGACACTGGTAGAAGGTTTCACAATGTATGCCAAGAAGGGACACAAATTTTTGTTGATTAAAGTGGACAAATTTGAGCTGAGGAAACTTTTAAGGCTGTTGACTTATGCACTGTATTGGATTCTTTACTCCATTCTTTGAGCTATTATGCTCTCTAGACTCTTATCTCCTCTAGTTGTTGGATGCCAACCTTAATATCTAGTCTCACCGATGGAGAAGGTGCACAACAACCCATCGCAAGTTGTAGCGCTCGAAGTAATCCATAATTTACAAGAATCCTTAATCCCCTCAAAATATCAACATCAAATAGATCCAATGTACTCTCCTCCAATACAATAGTCTTTACAATAGAAGGAAAATCCATAAATTCATCAAAACTCTCATTCTTGCCTGATTTTTTCCCAATGAGTATTTCTAATAGGAGAATTCCATGTAGCCCTCAAGTGTCGTTGCATTCATTATCTGAGCAGCTGATGGTGGGGTCATTAACTGGTCTAGAGTATAATTATTAATCAGTAAGATATGCCATATATTTTTCATCCACCAAAAAATTCTTGTATTTGAGGTTGTCATGAATGATGGGTGTTTCAAGCCCAACGTGAAGGTGGGAAAGTCCTCTTGCTACTTTAAGAGTAATCTTGTGCCTGTGAGCTGAACTCAAAGAGGGCCTCCCACCTCAAGCATCTACAAAAGCAAGGATATTTTTTCATTAGTAAGACAAAGTAAGGACTGAGCCCACAGATCTACAAGATGAGGATTTCCCTGAATGAAGAAGAGAGCATTGCAAGACTTCATACTGAATCTAGAGCCTAACTTAAGTGTATTTGAGATACAGAACTATAGTGCATTCTTCATATTTTTTTAATATCTAGTTATACCATGGCCTTTTGAATCTTATTATTGCAATCCGCAACTCAATTTGCAAGTAGAAGCACACTGTGGATACTTGCCAGGTAAAGTGATGGTATTTTCTACTCGTGCTATATATTTTCGAGAACTATATTTATTTTGGAAGTGAAATTCATGTCTTGTCGACAATATAAAAACTCTAAAATGTAGAGGCCAAAAGTCTATGAGTTATATCAGTGCAATGGCCCATTTCACAAGACCCTACGAATGTCGTTTTATTGGTCATAGAGGACATAACCAACCTTCAAGGCCAAACTTTATTTGAATATTTGTAATCCATGTACAGTTGATATCCTATGGATGGAGGATGTAATCTAATAAATTTTCTTATTTTTGGAGAAGAAACAAAATACAATAGAGAAAATCTTCCTTAGTCTTGGGTTTCAAAATGACAACTTACCATGAAGAAGTTCATCCAAGTTTCCTTTCTTCTGATAATCACATACAAAAAGCTTCTCTCTTGTTCTTTCATAAAATTCTCTGAGAGGGACTATATTTTCATGCGGACATGCATAATACAGGAAAGAGAGATGGAAATCATGTTTGCTAGTCCTCCTGCTACTCTGGGAGGACCCTGTGTTGGCGTTTAATTTGACATTTCAGGTGAATTTCTTCACCTACCATACAAATCTGAATGATTGGGGAAGTTCGCTAAAAACCCCATACACTAAATCCAAACACAGGGTCCTCACAAAGGAAGGAAAATGGAAATATCTTACAATACCTCAACTCTGTGGATACTTATTTAAATTCATCCCTACTGCTAGGGTGTAACCATGCAAATTTAGGATTTTTCCATTGCCACCTCAAATATTTACTCCCATGGATTTGAAAGATGTCTTCTACATTAAATATTACATCAAAGCAATAGAAAAAGCAAAGTAAAGCATGCAAATGGAAAGGCAGAAAATTGCCTAAAGGTGAGTACAAATAATGAACATGAAGCTAAAATGCAAGTGCTAGTTCACTCCTAGTATCAGCGGGGGTATATAAAGCAAAATGATTCTTAGGCCTTATCTCCTCCAGTTGTTCAATGACAGCCTTAATATCTGGTCTCAATGATCGAGAAGGTGCAGAGAAACCCTACGGGGACTTCATTGGGGGTGCAATGCTGTGCCATGTGCATTCATATTGCAGGATATATATTGAGGAAAAAATGACATAATATATTGAGCATATAATGGGGGGTAAAGGTTTTGTATATCGGTAGGTATAAAAAATGGAGCTCAAAGTTAATGAAAAATTATAAAAGGGTATAAAAGATGCTAATGAAAAAATGGATACCTATAATATCTAGTCAAAGTAGGGGTTTTTAAAATTGGAAAGGTGTATTGGGTCCGTATTGGTAGGGGGTTAAATGATGTTATTTTTAGAGGTATTTTCCAACATGTAGTCAAATTAAGGGTATTGTTTAGTATGCCATGAATGCACGTTCTATGTCATAGGTTGATTGAGTGAAGCCCCTGTGAGCAACCTATGGCAGTTGTAGTGCTCGAAGTAATCCACCATCTACAAGATTTCTTAATCCCCTTAAGATATCAACATCAAATAGATCCAATGTACTCTCCTCCAATACAACAGTCTTCACAATAGAAGGAAAATCCACAAATTCATCATAAGTCTCATTCTTGCCTGGTTTCATGCCAAGGGAATGAACAATTCCCGTGCTTCGATAAAAGTGGAGAAAACCAAGTGCCACAAATTTCTCTTTGACCTTCATGTAGACGTGTATAACACAGGAAACAGAGATGGAGATCATGTTGTGCTCATGTTTTCCAGTCCACCTACTTTTGAGGGAACTCCAAAGAAGTGCGTGATGAACTTCATAAAAGTCCACGTTGGTGCAGGAGGCAGAGAAAGAGCGCATTTCAACATTGATGTGTGCAAATATCTAAGTATTGTGGATGGGAGTGGTGTGAAGCAATGGCTTTTGGGTTCTCACCTTCTTCATGTTGGTGATACCAAGCATACCCTTCTTGTTGAAATTGAATGAATATATATTTCAAAAATATTAAGATCCTAAGTGGATTATCTAAGATATGAGATCAGAGTGAAATTATTAAGCAACAACTCCTAAAAATTGGGTGTAGTTGTTGTGGTGTAGTTTAATAGTTTGGAAGCTTGCACATGGTTAGGCTAGTGGAAGTTGGTGGAGCTTCATTGTTGCCTCTGATTGGAAGTATGCAAGGAGTTTTGACACCACTATAATTGAAAAAAAATTGCTAGTGTTGGCTTTAAGTGGAAATATCTAGGAGTTTTAGTTCCACTCTAATTGAAAAAACAGTTTTGTGGTTTTTTTAAACAATTAGAAAGTACCATTGATATTGTTTATTATTGAAAAAACAATGTTCATGATATTTGTGATATAATGAATCTTTATTAATTCATTTGAAAACAAATATGTGATGAAATATGTTTTCCCTGAATGTAAGGCAACATGTTTTGTTTGTTCTTTTCCTTAATAAATGAAAAAACATTGTCTAATTTCACCCCCATTTAATGATAGGAAATCCCCTTTATTTGATGCTTTTCAATTATTTTTGAGGTAATATTGGATGAAATTTCATGTTGTTGTACTCAATAGTACCTTTATCTCTGGAGTTCCATAATATTGGATCCATCCTTTTTCTATGATGTTTTTCAATCATTTTTTTAAGATAATAGTGAATGAAATAATTGATTAGTATATCGTTTAACAATACCTTTAATGTTGGAGTTTTATAATCTTGATTTGAGCTATCTTTAATAAATTGGAATTGTCTTACGATTTTTACAAAAAGAGGACTATTACGCCTCAAAATGTACAAGATGAGGAGCAAGGTACATGCATCAAGTAAAGCACAGTGAAGGCATTATCAATGGAGGTGAATCTGTTAGGCATGTCTTATACATATATTTCAAACTTATGATCTCATATAATTGGTTGGCCTTCCTTTTTGTTTCATCTCTCTTATTCTCTCATACAATTTCCCCATTTATGCTAGCATCCATGCATACTACACATGGACACTAACATACTTTCAAAAAATACAAAGCCATGTTTTACATCACTGTACATGACCCAAATATCTATAATTCACCCATTTCAGTAGAAGTGTCAAATCAATTTCTTTCCTCACCCTTCTCTGTCTGGTGAACCCTCTTTCTTCACTATAAGAAGAAAAAAGATAGAGGAAATAACTTCGAAAATGACAGATTATCTTCGTCCACTTTATTTCTTGTTTTGTGCATTCCATTGCTTGGAAATGAAGGAAGACAGATTTTGTGAGGCTTCTAAGGCAGAATCTCAAGCAGATTCCATAGTGATAATCATAAGCGCAAACTAAACAATAGAAGCAGAGGAACTTAATAGAGTGAGCCTGTTATTGCATGGACACCAAGAACAATTGGTATAAAACACATCAGATGCAGCAAGAGGAACTGTTATAGTGATAATAGTAGTAATGTCACGGGGGACAATGGACATGTCATTTTCCAGAGATAATCTAAAGATATGCAACATTCTATGGGTGGGATATTTGGGCCACGGTGGAGGAGATGCATTGACTGACATAATTTTTTATCAACACAATCTAAGCACATTGACATGTCTATGTCTATCATGACCTTTTTGTACTAGCATAGATTCATCTTAACCTCAAATCCATAGATTCATATTAACCACAAAGCTATTGAGTCCTTGGAATTGTCAAATTGCCAGAGATGTCAATTTCAATGTTTTTACAACCAATGATTAGAGAAGCTTATAATCACTGTCATAACTGCTAGCATGGTGAAACAATTAAATTTCTTCTTGAATTTTACATAGGTGGGAGATTGCCTATAACGTGGTATCCTAAATAATTTGCAACAAAAGTGCCCATGAAAAACACGAACATGCGTCATGATCTTGCAAATGGTTACCTAGGCTGGAATTACAGATTTTACATAGGGAAATCAGTGTACCCATTCGGCTTTCGACTAAGTTACACAACATTCTCTCACTCTCTATTCCACACACCAATTTTTTTTTTCATTGTCCCTTCACTAAATCCTACTTAATCCATGCCATAGAGTGAACAATTCATGCACTTTGGTCGAAGTGGAGAACACCAAGTTCCAAAGATGCTCTTTAACCTTCATGTGGACGTGCATAATACATGCAAGAGAGATGTAGATCATGTTTGCTAGCCCTCTTTCTATTTAGGGAGGACCTTGTGTTGGCATTTAATCTGACATTTTAGGTGAACTTCTTCACCTACCATACAAATCTGAATGATTGGGGAAGTTCACTAAAAACCCTAGACACTAAAGCCAAACATAGGGTCCTCACAAAGGAAAGAAAATGAAAATACCTTCCAATACCTCAACTCTGTGGATACTTAATTAAATTCATCCCTACTGCTAGGTGTAACCATGCAAATTTTGGATTTTTCCATTGTTGCCTCCTCAGGCATTTACTCCCATGGATTTGAAGGATGTCTTCTACATTAAACATTACATCAAAGCAATAGAAAAAAGTAGAGTAAAGCATGCAAATGGAGAGGTAGAGAACTGCCTAAAGGTGAGTATAAATAATGAACATGAAGCTAAAATGCAAGCGCTAGTTCACTCCTAGTATCAGTGAGAGTATATAAAGCAAAATGAGTCTTAGGCCTTATCACCTCCAGTTGTTGGACGAAAGCCTTAATATTTGGTCTCACCAATGGAGAAGGTGCACAACAACCCATGGCAAGTTGTAGTGCTTGAAGTAATCCATCATTTACAACTTCTTAATCCCCTCAAGATATCAACATCAAATAGATCCAACGTACTCTTCTCCAAGATAGTAGTATTCACAATAGAAGGAAAATCCACAAATTTGTTAGAGCACACTGATTTTATATTACAATAGTAAGAGCGCTTTTTTTTTTATGGAAACATGTAATTGTTTTGCAAGAAATATGGGACTTGGAAATGGTGCTTGCTACAATTAGTATGGTGCATCAATAATAAAGAGGATGATGAGATGGAGGATATAGATAAAGTGTGAAATGGAGGGTAAGACATGGAGTATGAATATAATGATGATGATTCTTTCAAATAGAACTTGTAATAGGATGTACAATGTTGCTTTGTTGTGATGACTTTTGTATAGATACATTAATCCTTCCAATTGTTTTATTGGTGTAGGTATCTTGGAATGCTTTGTTTCTCAATCTAGTTTGAGATCTTCATTGACCTATTTCTAGTCATATTTAGTGTCTGTGTACTTGAAAACCCTTATGAACCAAAAAAAAATTCTCCTCCTTTCTTTCATTTGTTTTTTCATTTTTCTTGTCAAGATATTAATGCCATTTCCAGTTTTCACTAGTGCCTTACCCCATTTATCCTAATAGGGTTTTCATGAGGAGGAATGCCTTTATTTAGATCTAAGGTTTCCTCCATGGTGGTTTTCATCCAAAGGTCTACCCCAAGTGCATTAATGAGGTTTCCACTTGGATATTATATTATTATTATTATTTTCATTTTCATTTTCATTTGTAATGTTTCCGATATCTAAGCAGTTTGAGAGAATTTTTACTCTCAACCACACCAAATTTTTAGGCTTTGAGTATGGTTGTGACTTATTCCTTTTATAGAGGCTTATTGTAGATATTTTCTAAAGAGAAACTGCAACAACCCTTGGATTTCTTAGTGATTCGCCATGATTTTACAAGATAATATAATTTGGTGAGATATTTGCCAAAAAAATTATATATACATGTTATATTATTAATAAATTTGCCTTCCATTTTTCCTATGTATCATGGGTATTCACCCATTTATTATACATATAAAATTAGGGAGGTTATTAAAATTTTTGTTACTTTAAGCTGCCTAAAATTATGCCAATTCATAATGGATTTTTTCATATAGGCTAAAGGATAAAACTATCTTTTAATTACAAAAACAAATTCAACCCAAGTAATGGATATATACCATGGATTCTCATTTACTCTTGAGTCTTTGATTCAACCAAACTAGTGCACCTCCTTCTAGCCTCAGTGGATCCAACTGGATCTTTATGTCGTCTTCTTGAAGGTTCTGAATTCTTTAGTATACCTCCAACTGTCGAATCCAGTTGTCCAGCTTTTTTGAATTCACCTCTCCATTTTACATGGGAAGTTCTAATTTTGTCCAATTTAAGTAATGGAGTCTTTCCTTTTGGGGTTTTTGAATGAGTATGGGTAGTTTCAGTGGTGGTAGTGGAAGATGATGTCATGTGAGATGGTGAAGATGATGAGGATGGTGGAGATGGAGGTGGCTTTCCAACGTTCCCTTTAGAATCCTTCTTCTCATCTTTTTTGTTGTCTGAGCTTCCTTCTCCATGTGGAGGTTTAGAACTCCCTCCAACCATTCTAGTGTTCCTCTTTTCATAGAGGACTTTAACCATCTCAGTAAAAGTATATAAAGCTTTCTTTAATTCCTCCTCTTCTGAACAAGGACCTTTAGGTTCTCTTTCTCCAGACATAATGGTTGTGGATTCGGGCTCAGAAATTGGGATTACTTGTACCTCTTCAATTTTAGTTGAAGGAAAAACTTGAGGAGTTTCAAATGCAGCTGGAATTGGAACTTTGGGTGGTGGAGATTGTGGCCTTTTGACTCTCCTTCTTATGGGCATTACCTTAGGATTTTCAACCAATAGCTTCCCTTCTCCTTTCTGCAACTTTAACCTTGTAAGCATCACAATTTTGCAACCATTAAAACCCTAATTACACAAACTCAAGAAATCAAGAAATTCAACCTTTGCTCTAATACCAACTTGATCTATTTTTGTATGATTAGTTTTGTTTTGCTAATAAAAATTACAGATTTATAGATATATGCTTGCTTATTGCTTCTTGTACTTGGGTTTCCTTAGTTGTTTGTGCATACAATCAGGTAAATTCCCTTAAGTTTAAAAGGACATTCATGAGCAAAATAGCTTCAAAAAATATATTGAACAACAGACATTCAAAGTAAAGTAAACCATCAAAGAGACACTTTAACATAGTGTTTTGATGAAGGAGTTCACCCCTCATGGGCTACATCTCCTTGGTCCAACTTCCATGGCTTGAGCCTTTGTATAAGCTCAATGTGGAAAAATAATATTTTACAAAGCTCTATGGCTCTTGATACCTACACTAATGTGTTAAGAATGATCAAATTAGCTAATAACACTTCTTTTTGAGCTCAATTTGGTTGAAAATTGACTTCTTTATGGCTCAGTCAGTGTTTTCCGCTAAATCTAGAGGCAGGCCTGAATTTGGGGGCACGGCCAAACTTACTGCCATTTTAAACTGCAGTAAATTAAGTTAAATTATGCTTAATTAATTTTTAAAACTAGATTAGCGCAAACCCTGTGATTAGTGTTAACTACAACCATAACATCCAGTGGTTTAATGGGTTTCACATGCAATGTTGACATTGCATTAATTGTCAAAGCTGACTCTTAGATTTTGTAACAATGCTCACATGGTAACGCTAACCATTGGAGTTGGTCAGTTGTATAGCCGCCCAGTTAACATGACTGTTGTGATTTGTTAACGTTGCATTCACATGGGTGAGGCCTGGCTTGCCGGCTGGCCCTCCCATAACTACCAACCCCATAGCCATTACACATTAAATTGATGCGGAGAACAGTTATGGTAAGAACTACCTGGTAGATCATCTCGTTAAGGCATGACAATGGTAGGCCGGAGGTGACAGGTTTGACTTGACCTCCAACCAAAATTTTGTTCCAATGTATATACCGCCAGCTCGACCTTTGGGAGGTGCCACATGGCGACCTTTGGGCTTTCCACGTGGAATTCTTCCATTGGTCCAAAATAAAACCAATAGAAACATGCCAACATACCACTGTACAATCCAACCAAACTATGCCACTTGTCCATCCCTGATTCACCGTTGACCATGCCTAGTCACCTACCATGTCAGCAGTACACACTGCTCACTGTGCAGCAACAGGGCATTTTTTTGTTGTTGCAAATTTCACCTATTTATAAAAGTGATCAGAACACAATAAATTTCTCATACAAACTTGGTTTTCGATGAAATTGGGTTGTGTTAGGATCATTTTTCCTAGACAGATGCGGTCGTTCAGGTTTCGAGCCATTTTGAGAACTTTGATTTTTAAGCTAAATACTTAGAATCTGATCACTCTCTTAGCAACTATATCACTATAGCTAGATGCTCTTCGTTTTCTTCCCTGGTCTTCAAATAGACCAATATGTCATCAAAAATGATAACCACAAATTTATCCAAATAAGGGTGCAACATATTATTCATTAAACACATAAAAGTAATAGGGGCATTAGTAAGCCAAAAGGGCACTACCACAAACTCATAATTCCCATACCTCATTTGGAATGTGGTTTATGGATGTCCTCATCCTTGATGCATAGATGATGATAAAATGACCTCAAATCAATTTTGAAGAATATTGTTTCACCTCTCAATTAATCAAATACATCATCGATCTATGGAAAATAATATTTTTTTTTAATGGTCACCTTATTTTGTTACTTGTAATCAATGCACAATATAAGTGTGTCATCCTTCTTCTTCATAAATAGAACTGGTGCACCCTATGGTGACACACTTGGCCCTATGTACCCCTAATCAAGCATCTCCTTGACTTATAGATTTAGCTCAAATAACTCTAGAGTGCTCATTATATATGTAGCCTTTGATGTAGGAGTTTCTCTTGGTACTAGTTCTATGGAGAAATCGACCTCTCTATGAGGAGGTAAACCCATAACTTCTATAGGAAACAGATCTAAAAATTGTTTTAAAATAGGATATTTTATCAAAAATCATTGTTGTCACTCTCAAGGTTGTTGTTAGCTTCAATGCTATTGGAAATTCACACAACAAATAAAAGACACCCTTTTTTCTGCTTGTGCTTAACTTGCATAGTTGTGATCATTCTCACTAAAGTGGGATTTAATTTTCCCCATGATACTCTATATTCTCAAACCTCATCAATGCACTCTATGATTTTTTCATAACAATTTACTTTTATTAGATTTGTATACAACCAGTCCATGCCCAACAATATATCGTATGGACCCAAAGATAAAATTAAAGTGTGTTATTGTTGTCATGCCATTGAGTTCAAATGCACATTATTTCACCCATTGATTTACCTCTCTTTTCATTCCTATTATTAATTGAACCAACCACGGTTCTACATGCATTTCCTTAATTGGAATTGATCAATAAGTTTAGGACTGATATAACCATAATTTGAGCTTGTGTCAATCAAAATAGAAATAATTTGATTACCAAACTTACCTTCCATTTCAATTGTGGAAGCCTGATTGTCTACCTCTCTATTTTCCAATGTTGTGTAGATCCTGGGCATGCTTTGAGCCACATCCCCCACAATACAAGCTTCCTACGCATTATACAGTCGTTCACTAGCATAATTCTACTGTGGATGATCTACCTTATGGTGGTTTCCTCCACACGTCCAACATTTCATGGGCCTCTTATCCTCCTCTCAGCTATGCCCTCCCACAAGTTGATTAATATGATTTTTTTTTCTAATGTTTTTCTCTTCTGTTGTGGTCATTTCTCACTAATTCAACTCATATTCTCTCATCTACTAGTGTTTTACATTTTCCAACTCTTCTTATGTGCATGTTCCTTATATTTCAAGCCCCTATTTGGCTTCTAATGTTTATTGAATTATGGCTTGCATTTTGACTATTCATAGAGATGCTTCAATTTTTTGATTGCATCCTCTAATGTATTGGTTCCATCCAATTTATTATGGTTCTTGAAGGACTAGGGAAGCCCACTAATATACCTTTATATTTTTTCCTTTTCTTCCTTATGGTAGGGAACATACCTTAGCAACTCTAAAAATTTAGTGGTATACTACTTGTCTGACATCAATCCCAGTCTAAGCTCATAAAATTCCATATGCTTGTTGTCAAAATACCTCTCTAATAGGTATTTCTCATTGAAATATACTTTGAATTCACCCCAATACAACTCCTTTTCACTTTATCCTCTCACAATTTTTAGATCTTGCCACTAGAAATGAGTCATGCCCTTTAGGCTAAAAGTAGCTACGCTCGCTTTCATGTTCTATGACTAGGCATGAATTCACAACAACATCTTCATTCCTAGTAGCCATGCTTCAAGGTCTTATGGTTTCTTCATCTCACTGTCAAATGTATGAGGCTTAGCTTTCTTAAACTCCTCTAGTACATATTCTCTCTCCCTCCTTCCCTCATGGTGATGATGATGGTGATGATTATGTGGCATTTTATGAGTGTCCTCATACTATTTTTAATTTATGCTTGACTTGTTTTCAAGAGTTTCTCACAGGGTACCTCCTTTCACGGTGTCTTTTTCTAGGTTTACTCTCATTTGCTCCATTCACTATTTCATCTTGTTCTAAGAGGCCTTTCCTATCCCTATGACTAGCACCCAATTAATGTTTCCTCTTCCTTTGCATGTCTGACATGATTTATAATATGACTACATTGACTTTTGCTTGTCTTTCTTGTGCTTTGAAAAGACTTTCATTTTCAACCTTCATTACAAGGAAATTACCTCATAGCAGAGGTTATAAAAAATGTTTTTTGTTTTATAAAATTGGTAAAAATTGTCAAAAAAACATCCACTAAAACATTTGTTTGTGATAGCAGATGTTTTAGCGTAGATTATAATGGAACTTCATCACAACTAAAAAATATGGGCAATTTGAGGTTTTAGTGGATTTTTTTCTTTGTAGTGCTCTTCATGGAACAAGTAGCGTAGATGCACTACATATATAAAAGCATCGGGCTGCATACATAACTAAAAGAACCAAGGCCTTGAATGAAAATAGCATTGGTGCCTAAAATGTATACTGCCCTGGTGCTTATCTATCAAAAAGTGCCTTGAGGTATTCTTTTAAGGAACAACACTAGGGCATGCAAAAAATAATTTCAGTCTAGGTTCTTTTGTTTAAACTCACAACGTCGATGCGTCTTATTTATATAAATGTACTAGTGTGTTAGGAATATAAAATGATCAGTGTTTTTAATTTTAATAATGCATTGGGATGGAAATAATATTTTGTAGGAATGGGGTGTTAGTTCTATGAAAGCACTGGTGCGTTAAGAATTACAATGCACCGAGGCGTTAATTGCAAACAATACCAGTGCTTGAAGAACTAAACGCCCCGATGTTGTTGTTTTCCGAAAAGGCACAAGTTATGCAAAAAATATGTTATCACGGTGATTTTATATAATATATGCACCGATGCATTTTAATGTTATGGACGCACCAGTTTTTTGGATGTGATTTTCTCTTTTTTTGGAAAGACCGACGTGTGATAGTGCAATTATTGTAATTTTTAAAATCTGCTATTCAAAAAACAATTGACATATATTATAAAATTATTCATATAAATTAACATTTAATTAGTGCATTTGTATATGATGTTTGGATTAATTTGTTTTTTAATAAGATTTCGCATCTCTTCATTGTAATATTTAATCATCCATATATTTAATTAGTGGTGTAACATTTCACAACGACATTGGATAACCTAATAGAATAAATTAAAATGTATTTTATCATATATCAATAAGAGGCTCTTTGTCATACAAAATGGGATTGTTATTGGTAACCCCTTATGTTTCAATTGGGACACTATGTCCATTACATTAAACAAAATGTCTGATTTTCACATACAATTATTTCAAAAAATACAACAAGTTGCATTAATATCCAAATAGATCATCATTCTTCATTGGAACTATTGTCAGTGCTCGAGCTACTTCAATGACTTGGGTTATTTGGAGGAATGTTTTGTTGATTGCATCGATTGTTTTCGTTTTCTTGACCTTGTTCCATCTGCAAACGTAAAAATAAAGTGTAATGAGTGTATCTACATTGGTGAGAATAATGAAAATTGAAATAAATAATATATATCAGTGTAAATCAAATAGAAATGTACCATAGCAAGAAGTGACTCAAAAATTGTGCACATAGTTTTGAAACCAAGTCTCATGCCTTGTTGCAACAAGTTTGATGTTGGCATAGTTCCATACTTTGTTTCTTGCATGTTTTAAACCCCATTATAAATCATAGATTTAATATTAAAAAAAAAATTGTTCTATTAATTATAAAATTAGAGAAGTAAAACAACATAGATACTTACAAATTTCAAAATTTATTTTTAATATGCCAACATATACTCACAACCCATATTTAACTCAATATCAATCAATTCTTTCGATGGCTCTTCTTTATATGTTAGCACCTATTTGAAGTATTCAGGATGGTTGTTGTAAAACAATTTAAAATATAGAAAAATGAAACCTCGAGTTGTTATAAAGAAATATTAAAAGTTATCCACAAACTTTGATATCACCCTTTTCTTCCTTTTCATCCTATTTTATGTACTGAATGAGTTTCATTTTGTTTTCTTTTTTGCAAGAAAATACCTGAAAACTAATATTTAATGCTAAATTATTTTTTATACGTACAAAATCAATCATGATTACATACATTTGAAGCACGTTGTTGTTGAGATGACTCCTCCTGTGATGCAATTATGTTCATTTCTTTGACCATCTCCTTGTACACTTTTTTGGACATTCCTACTGGCATGTTTCGCATATTAGCTCTTTGATCATTTGAGATTTTCATAGTCGTTCTCAAAAAATTAATAAAATATTTTTATATTGAGATATGAAAACTAAATATAACAAAATGATATTAATAAATGAATGCTATATATATAAATATATTATAATATTATATAATAATATATATATATATATATATATATAAATTTTAATTAAGAATATTATATTTTGAATGATTTTTTTTCTTGTTGTATGTTTTTGCTATTACAAGTCTAACATGTCTCATTGACCATTGCTCTGGAAACACTTCCTGTAGTTTAGATACAATTTCATTCTTAAAATCATAGGATTGAATTTTGTATTGTAAGCGGAAAGTACATCTACACGTTCATTCCCCTGAATCCCTCATAGTTTGGTAAAAAAATCCCACCCTTTCATTAACTTTCAATGCCACTCTAGATGAGATAAGGACCAATTCATCATCATTTGCATGTTCTATGATTTTTCTTTTCGTATAACATTTATCTTTTCCTTTGTTGTTGCTGCCTCTATAAAATTAAACATATGTGGATTAATAAATTGTTTGAAACACGTTATCTAATATTCTTAAGTATATTATTAACGAAGAAAAAATAAATAAATAAATAAATCATATTGAATAGTATTTTTCCATTCACCTGATTCATCCTTCTGCAATTTTTCTATTAGGCTTTTACGCTCTTCTGCACTTAGATTAGAAATAATCTTATTGACCTTCTTCATTTTTTGGCTCTACATGACACACACTAACCAATACATATTAGTTAAACTTACATATAGTTCAAACTTATTAATTTTGTAAAGGATTTTCAAAGAACTTGTCTTCTCTACTTTTTTTGATGTTCTACAATCAATATTTTTGTTACTTGACACCTTCTGAGACATTTTTATCAATATACAACTTGTACCATTCAATAGATAACTCGTTAAATATCTTCTATATATAAATCAAATAATTTTCAGCCAAAAAGAGCTCTGGTAACCATTTGTGTTTATTCCATAAGATGGTAAAGGTGTTAGATATTTGGCACTGTTCATCGATTTTTTTTTTTTTTAACAATTTTAAATTATGATGGTGTGAATTGTATATATATTATTTTAATTAGGAATATTACATTTTGAATAATTTTTTGTTGTTGTTGTATGTTTTTGCTATTGCAATTCTAACATGTCTCATTGATTATTGCTCTGGAAACACTTCTTGTAGTTTAGATACAATTTAGTTCTTAGAATCATTGGATTGAATTTTGTATTGTAAGTGAAAAGTACATCTATACATTCATTCCCCTGAATCCCTCATAGTTTTGTAAAAAAAGCCCACCCTTTCATTAGCTTTCGACACCACTTTAGATGAGATAAGGACCAATTCATCATCATTTACATGTTCTATGATTTTTCTTTTCTTATAACATTGATATTTTCCTTCGTTGTTGCTGCCTCTATAAAATTAAGCATATATGGATTAATAAATTGTTTGAAACATGTTATCTAATATTCTTAAGTATATTATTAATGGAAAAAAAAGGGTTCATATTGAATAGTATTTTTTCATTCACCTGATTCATCCTTCTGCAATTTTTCTGTTAGGATTTTACGCTTTTCTGCACTTAGATTAGAAATAATCTTATTGACCTTCTTCATTTTTTGGCTCTACATGACACACACTAACCAATACATATTAGTTAAACTTACATATAGTTCAAACTTATTAATTTTGTAAAGGATTTTCAAAGAACTTGTCTTCTCTACTTTTTTCGATGTGCTAAAATTGTGTCAATCAATATTTTTGTTTCTTGACACATTCTGAGACATTTTTATCAATATACAACCTATATCACTCAATAGATAACTTGTTAAATATATTTTATACATAAATCAAATAATTTTTAGCCAAAAAGAGCTCTCGTAACCATGTGCGTTTGTTCCATAAGATGGTACAAGTGTTTAGATATTTGGTACCGTCAACGATTTTTTTATAAATAATTTTAAATTATGATGGTGCGAATTGTAACGATAGACACACCACACTGACTTAACGGTGTTATTTGGAAGAGATGCGTTAATGTGTTATATTATGTCGGAGCAATGATGAACAAACTGGATAAAAATGACAGTGTCATACTGTACTAGTGTGTTGTATTACACAGAACGCACCGGTGCATTATATTACACATGGCACACCACAAAACATATATCCATTTAAAAAAATGGATAGGGTCCACGTGGTTTACATCTAATTCAACAAGTGATCCCCTTACTTTACATGTCAAATGCTCTATATATAGTAAGTACACAAACCCATTAAATCTAAAATTCCTAAAATGAAAAAACCTAATTGTGAAGTGGTAGAGGGAGTTAAACCCTAAGGTGAAATTTTGCAAGTGTAAGGTAAGTATTGAATTTATTTATTTTTCTAAATTTTAATTAAATTTAAATAAGAACAAAGATCGTAAAAATTTGTACCAGTAAAATTAGTAGTAATGTTTTTTATTTTACAGGGTTGGTTGGTTGGTTTGTTTGTTTGTTTGTTTTTTTGAATAAATCTAATAGAAATTGTAAAAAAAATTAACATTAAAATTTAAATTTTTTACTATCCAGGGTTTTGAGTGAATAACCATATCATTCAAATTCTAATATTTCTATGGTTCTAAAATATTTTGTTGCTCCACAGTGCTCTAGTATGTCTCTCTTGCAAATGATCTCTCTTTTAATTAGACCCTAACAAAATTTGTAAAAAAAATCATTAGTAAAATAAACAATAAAATTAAAAAAAATTATTGTGCAGGGTTTTGAGTGAATCACCATGCCTTTCAAATTTTGATCTTCTGAATAGTTATGCTACTCCAAAGTATTATGTTGTTGCATAGTGCTCCTAGTATGTCTCTATTCGAAATCAATCCCTTGAATTTTTCGGAAAAATAATGAAATAGGAATAACATTTTATTATTTAAAAGACTTTATGATATTAGATTTTGAAAAATCAATTTACGCTCTTTTTTTAACTTAAAAAAAGAAAAAAAATCACGTTTTTTTTCACTTTATCTAAACATTGATGCATTCAATAGTAAAGAGAATTGGTGTGTATATCAGAAAAGTGCACTAACATTTTCGGGGTGCCAATTTTTTTAATGCACCAACATACAAATCTTTTTATTTTTATTTTTTGAAATACCAAAATGGTGCAATTGATTTTTTTAACGCAACGGTGCAGTTTGTGTTTAAATGCATCAATTCTATAATTCTTATAAGAGTTCCAAGATGGTTGAATTCATTTTCATTTTCTAAATTAGGGAAACAAGGGTGTACCGCTGTTGTTTTTATTTAAATGCATTGGTGCGTTTTTGTACAAAAGCATCGATATGATAAGATATTTTATATTTTTCGAAGTGTCGGAAACTAGTGCAGGTATTATTTGAACACCCCAGTGTTGTTATGATTTAAACGCATTGATGTGATTTATTTTGAAAAGTGCACTGATATGGTTTAAAAACTATCCAAAATTTTCTTTTCACGTGAAATGGCATATTAACCTCAAATTATCCTTTAGAATGCATTCACATGAATTACAGTAGTTCATAGTATACATTTTCTGCTTAAAGCCACCTTAATCTTGAAAAATAGTTTGAACGATGTATTGAAATTCAGATTGTGGTTTTATGGTTCTCGAAATTAATTTTAGATATACACATAAAATTCTATTTTTGATTTTTCTCAAATGCAAGAACAAAATCTCAATAACATTAAATGGCCAATTCTTCAAATTTTTGCTCGTTCCATATTGCTAATCAAAATCCTTCGTGGAGCTCTCCCTTTCCATCTCTAGTAAGTTCAGATTTCATTTATATTTCGATTAATAATTGGATTCATTTTTTTTTAATCCATGTCAATTTGAATAAAAATGTATCCAAATTTGTAGGATTCTGATTCAAAATTGAGTTCAGATGCAGAAAATATTCCTCCATTTCCAAAACTTCAGAAACTCTTATCAGGAGAAACATTAATGTTCTTACTAATATCATTGATATTGTACTAATGATGTTAAATATTTTTTGAAATTAGGATTCTAGTGATGATGACCGACCCACCTACCATCTTCCTATGCACCCCACTACAATATCAACTCGAGAGAAGGATGCATTAAGAGAAAGACTCAAAGAGGAAGCATACAAAGAATGGTTGAATCAACCACCCATTCAATTCTCACTATGTATAGATTCACCAATTAGGAATGATTACAACAATAGTAGTTCTTCGTCACAATTTGGTAATGGAGGCAATCAAATAAATGTTGGTATGGATGATTACTTAGGAGATACAACTACCATAGGGGAAATGTTGTTAGATTCATTCTAGAATGATGAGCTAGGGGATGATGCTCATATAACGGATACTTTATTCGAAAACCTAAAATTTGCTTCCATTGCCTCTCTCTTTTCACCTAACAGCAAGTCAACGTCTACTCAACTAGGGACAACAATGTTGTTGTACAAATTGAAAGAAATGTTTGTCATATCGAATGCATGTTTCTCAACAATATTGAGGTAATTCACCTGCATGATCAATCAATTCTCTTATATTTTGAGAAATCTTGTCAAACAATCAACATTAAAATTTGTGTATTAATATGTAAGATTAAATTCTTGACATGATAGATAAATTCATGTTTACTATATTTAAATTATAGTACTTGCAACATTATGTAAACTATAAGGAGGTCTTGTGCATGTATAAAATGTTGATTACATCGTTTTATGGATGATAAGAGAAACAATTGAGCGTACATAGATGTAGAGAAGTTTTATTTTTCTTCATGGATAATGGAACAATTTTGACTTTTCTTTTCCATGGTAATTATAAATAAAAGTTGAATTAATAAATATTTTATGGCTAAGAAGTAAATGATAAATAATGTGATGTCGATTAAGAGACATTTGTTTGACATTCAAATAGGCTTGGTGATGCATTTTTCTTTCCTATTTAGATTATGTAAAATAAATATATATTTTTACGCATTTATATGTAAATTATTTAAATTAGGCATGTCTTTATATTGTGAACATGATGTAATATTAGGTAGGAGAAATGTGAAAACATGAATTTTAGTGATTACTCTTATGATAAGTATGTGGTAAAATTAATATTTCTTGAGTTGTTCATTAAGAAATAATCAAATTTATTATTTTTAAAAAGTTTAAATCTAATATAGTATGCTTTTGATATTATTTAACTTATATTTATTATTAAAAAGAGTAAAATTTAAACCAATATGATAGCCAATAAAGAACCAAAATAACACCAAAATGTTATATCTTTATTAATTGAAAAAAGTTCACTCGTCTCTTTAAGGGAGAACTTTCAATAGAGAAAATCTCCAACTACAAGTAACGTCACAAGCCTTATTTTACATTTATTGATCCTCTTCTTTAGAGAAAGAAATTTCTAATTTAAATTAGTAAGAGTTACATATATATTAAATTTAAATTGCTTGAAAATCTCATAAACTTTAGTAATAAATTAAATTTTATAAAAATAGAAATTTTAAGTTATATTATATCTAAATTAATTATAAATATCTTAAGTTTTTTAAATTTTAATAATAGATTGAATTTTATAAACCAATATGAATTTGTTAAATTGTATTTTTGAATAATTTATTATTAATAATATTTATGTTTTAAAAATTGAATGAGTTACACATTTTTCCTCTTATTAAGAACTAACTAAATTATTTTACGTTTAATTATTTTTTCCTTGTGGCTATTGAAATATTTTACTAATTAAGTTTGAATGAATATGAATGAAATATCAAAGCAATAGAAAATCATTTACGTAATTTTTACAATCATAGTTTTCAACCATACTAAACTTTGTAATTTATAAAAATATCTTTGATTTTTTTTTTTAAGTAAGTCATTTTGCATGAAATTTCCTTGTATAAAAGTTTGATATAAGCTTACAATACATCATCTACAATATATATTATTTCATAAACATAAACATAAACATCACGATGATATCGATCTAACAAACATAAACGTCATCTAAGATACACATTCAAATTCACTGTCATCATCTAATTATATACACCTTTAGCACATATAAACATCATTAGCTAGCACACAAATCTAATAATCTAAAAGGGCATCATCATCGTGATAACATCTAACAAAACACAAACATTGTAATCTAACATCATCACCACACACATCCTCAAATTAATATATATATCATGTCAAATAACTATTATCACATACACATCTATAATTTGCAAGAACATTAAATGAACATATCTAACATGACCTAACAATATACACATCAACACCAACATATGAATTAAGTACATAAAACGTGACCAAAAAACTGCATCATATATATCTATATATATATATATATATATATATATATATATATATATATATATATATATATAAGTCAATAACTGCAAGCAAATATCTAATACAAAAGGCATAGTAGTGCTAGCATGGTTTGTAGCAGAAGATAATGAATGGTCAACTATTGCATCTGTTGTCGCTTTTTCTAGAACCTATAATACAAGTGCTTCAAGAGACATAGAAATATTCCTAGAGACAACCTCCAGGTTGATTATAGACCAATGCTTAGGACATCTTAGATAGAGGAGTGCATGGCAGAATATTAGTGATGGGTTTCGGTAGCACTCCAATTGTCTCGTAGTTAAATGGATAATAAAAGGGGTTTGGTTCAATAGACCTCCATTAAGGTAAACTCATGCCAATACATGGATCTGAATGTTCAAGGGGTAAATCGGGCCAACCTCAAAGAGAAATGTCTAGTTCTCGTGGCCAACACACAACAACAAGCAGCTTAATATTTACATTGTAGTAAAGTGAAGAGGAGAAAATGAAGGAGAGAATTCGGTGTATAGGGTTGATTGCAATATAGAATCTTAAGCCACGATGTTCCGGTGTAAATATGGAAGAGGAAGGAGATGAAAGAGCGGAAAGGGTGGAGCACAAATTAAGGTTTCATGCCATATACCTCACAGGCACATTTATCACCAAACAACATGAGTAAATCAGTGCTCATACAGGTATTGTAGATTAATCGAATAACACAAGAAAATTTTTCTTGTACACAGGTACTGTAGGTTATAGACTAACATAAGTAAATTTTTTTTATACATAGGTATTGTTTGCTATTTAGAAACCTAGATAAATCCATGAATTAGAGAGAAATTGATAGCTTCATCACACTATTTCAGAGAAAGAAAAACACATATGAAATGAGATTTACAAAGAGGAAACATATTGTGCTTTGATCTACTTGGAATCACCAGAATAGTTTCATTAACACTTGAAGGGTCCAAATAACCAATCCATTACATTCAAAAATGTATCACTCTAGTCCCTCATGAATAGGCAATTAGAACTAAAGTGGAACCACAAAATTTGGACCACTGCAAGTGCAGAATTTTGGAACTTCCTCTAAGGGTTTCTTCCCCCTATATATATAGAGAAGGGGGGATTTGAATCAACATTTACAAAATATCTTAGCCAAGGGCCAGCTTTCATATTGACTAGATATCTCGGGCTGCGATAGCTCTACTGCCCAAAATGATTCCCAATGACTTGATTCGTTTCTTGAAAATAAATAGAAATACAGAATAATGAAAAAAAGGAAAAAAGAAAGATGATGGAGGAAGCATCCCTATTCCATTTTTGAGATTTCCCCTGATCAGGCCACATCTTTTCCTTTGTTTTCTTCTCCTGCTGCTCGGTCAGTTCTTGTCGCTTTCGCCCTAACTTCCTGACTTCTCCACTCTCTGGAGTTGGTAGCGATCAATTGTGTTTGCTTGTTCCATAGAACAACCAGAGGTTGTCCTAGTAGTACTTCGGTATGCATCTGAGTGGAGATCCATGCTGATCCATTAAGTGTTCTTGAGTCCCATACCTCCATTTACTCTCTGAAGACATGCAGTGAAGCAATCGAATTCATTTATGCGGCTCATGTAGTCCTTGGTTTCTTGTTGCAAGGGCTTCTACAGGATTAGCCCATGTCGATTTGCAACTACTCCATACCTCTATTCAATGTCTCAACTACCAACCCATCCACCTTTAAAACTCTGTACCATGCTATCGGAACATTACTGCATCGAGACTTTTATTCTAGAGGACGTTACAAACAAACAACAAGTTCTGATGCTCCTTGGCCCCCTTTGGTTTAGCCCCTTTCAGTATTTCTTCATCATAGGGCTGAGGGTTGTGACTTGGGGCTCAACCTTTATATCATAGCTTTTCAATTGATGTTGTAGTGTTTTCTTCTCAAATATGTACGAAAAGAACCCACTTAATATTGTGGATGACAAATAATCTCAACAACATAAATGACCGCTAAACATTGTAGATCCATAGCAATTTATAGAAGCAAAACTTGCCAAAGTCCTGATCTATGCCACAATCATAGTTAAACAACAAAAAGAAACAGTAATAACTCCAATCATCCAATGGAAACCAGATATACAAATAATATATTTTATTATAACATTTGTGAAGGGAACAAATAAGTGTTACTAGTCCCTCTCTATGGGATGGGTTCTTGGTTGTCCTCAAATGTCTTTAACATGTGTAGAGTCTCTCTCCTCTATAATGTGTAAACCCAATAAAAAATGGTGTGCAACAGTGAAAATAATTCGAGTTACAACAATAAGTGCAACAATAAAAATAATCAAAAGTGAATAATGAATGGAAAACCCTTCTATTTATAACAAAATATTGAGTTATCATCAAATAATGAGAAATAATAAAATATTATTAACCCCATTCTTGGAATAACCACTTGGAATATTTTATTATATTTGGTTAGGAGGGAAAAAGTATTTAAACGTTTATTTAATATAATAAATAAATAAATGATTTATTTATCATTTTTTAAGAAATTGGTTAAGGAATAATAATAAAATAATGATTTATTTAATTATTCCTAGGGGATTTAGTCAAATTTGACAAGGAATAATAATTAATTATTCCTAGAGAAAAATAAGATAACTAATACTTTATCTGTTGATTTTTCATAATTGGGTCAAATATGACAAGGAATAATAATTGAACAATGGCTTAATTGATTATTCCTAGAAGAAAATCAAATAAATAATGATTTATTTAATTATTCTTCATGGGTTTAATTATAAATTACTTAACATATGTGGTTTATTAAATAATTTCTCATAGTGAAAGCAATTTTACTATGGTAAAATTGGCTTTACATGGTGTAACTTTGATCCATCTAGCAAATTAGGCTAGATGATCAATTTTTTGGTGATAACAAATTGTCTCCCAACGTACGAGTGTTAGGAGCAAAACGTATGACCGAAGTACATTGTAAATACAAAATCACTAGACAACACAGTGGAGTCAGAGAGAAACACACACACACACACACACACACATAAAGAGAGAGAGAGAGAGAGAGCAATAAAGTTGAAGCGAGAGAGGATAGGGACAAAGGGGGAGAAACAAATGCAAGTCTCCTTTTATGTTGTGGTACTGGACCTCAATGAGATGGGGGAGGCATACCCATACCCACCAAGATAGCTTAGTATAAAAATAATGGTGTGCCCAGAAATGTAAAATTGAACAATGAAGTACATGTTGAATGGTACATGACATGTTGGCATAACAGAGCTAGAAAATAATACAATGTATCTCATATACATAATGCACCTAGAAAACCATGAGCCAAGTCTGAATACAATAATATCCAAGTACATGAGATATAATGACCCTTCCCTCAAAAAATGGGTGAGAGAAGGGGTAGAACAACTAGAGAAGCCCTATTGAACAAGGAAGGGATTTGTAAAACTGAATTGATCATCTGAAGGAGATGTGCATGTTATGGACACTGTGAATTGACCCCGTCAACTCTACGGAACTGCATCTGAGGCTATAGAATAATAGGAATTCATCTGGGCATGTGGGGGGCTACTTGAAGGGCCACCCCCTCATGAGATCTAAAACATCTCACACACACCCGAGAACCAATGGTGCAATTTGCTACATCACTGGACCATCAAGTGTATGAATCGCGGACAGGAAAAAATCAAGTCAAAGGGAAATAATGAGACCCTCTGCTCGATCTGAAGCGCCGAACAAGAGTGGAAGTTGGAACCAAGATACACCGCCCTATAGGTCATTCTTCTAGAATAAATGAGTTGATGTCGACAGAATAGGGCCCGTGATAGATGAGGCAATGAGGACCCTCAACTAAGGCAAGAGGGAAAATAGCAATTTGATTGATGGACTAACACTAGGGATAATGGGGAAAGTGGTACTAAGGTAAAAACAAATGAATTCCCTTGTCAGAGCATAAAGTGCATGGTTGAACTAGCAGCGGTTGACTCAACTTCGGAGGGGATAGGGATAGTATGACTGGAGGCCAAAATGGGCAACACAGGATGAACAATATGAAAATATGGATGGAATATTGTGAATGATAGAATGGGACATGCAACAGACTCCATGGATGCAAGGGTGTCTCATCGCAAATGCTCTAAACAAGGGTGACTTAGTAACGTTGCCACACAGAATAGGCCCGATAGGGACCATGAAAACATGAGTAAAAGATGGTTACTCATGAAGAAAATCGAAACATGTTACGACAAGTTTTAACGAAAGGTGGCCCTCAAAGTACAAGTGTCACTTTATGAAGAAATTTGATTTTAGGAGATGACGAAGTCACCCTTCTTGGAAAAATGTTTTCCTGGCGAAGTATCAAATCATCAAAAATTGATGAAGACCCATTATAGAGCTCGATGTGATATTTCCAATAGTGTTGACGGTTCATCAAACTAAGCTACGATTTGGTTGCAATGTGCAACATAAAAACTGTGTGTTTTTCTATAAAAGGGTGTTTTCCCTCCAATTTGAGAGGAGGAGAAGGCCCTAAATCTTGTGGAGATTGTAGCATGAAAACTGACCATCAAAATCGAGATCTGTGAGTTTTAGGAAGGTGGGCTTGTCTAAATATGGGCTTAATGCATCTTGGAACGATGGTTCATGGTGAAGAATTAAGCGAAGAGGAAAATGGGAATGAAATACTAGAGGAGGTTTAGAATCATTCTCACCCACTAAGTCAAACATGGGGACTATGTGGACGTAGTATAGAATATTTGAAGATATGGTATCAAATGTCTATGATATGCAATGTGCATATGGCTCACCAAAGAGGCCAGTAGGACAAACTATCCAAGGAATGGGAGGATAATCAACCATACCTAGATTCAATGGGATCTAGGTCAAAACTTAATGGAGAAGATGGCTAGGGGAAAACCCATCATGCCCCCAAGCATGGGATACTGCCCGCAAACATATGTGATGGAGGGGATGGATCTGGTATGCAAGGTGGGAATGATGCCCCCTAGCAGGAGGAGTTTGTGGAGCGCCATTGTGTTTTGATTGCTCAAAAAAAGGATTCAAGCATCTCAACTCAACTTGGCACGAGATCCTCCAAAGGAGATGTAGGGGCCTATGTGCCCCCCAGTATGCTATGGGCGTACTAGATGTATTTATATTGGTGGAATCCAAATCTATAAGTAAGTACGCATGATGGTGCATATCATCCCAAGGATAATTAGTGGTAGTTATGGCTTCAATGATGTCCTTATCAGAATGGAAGATGTGCGGATCGGAGGAAGACTTCCTACATGATGTGGTGGATGTAACTGGTGCATCATATTGAGGAAGATGATTCACATATGCATCATCTGGAATAGTAGATGATGAGCTAGTAGATAAACGATCTACAGATGTTGAGACTTGGGATTCTGTAGAAAGAGGTTCGATAGAAGCGCACGCAGAAACCTTAGAAAGGTTTGCCTGCGAGGAACTCAAGGATGACGATAGGTAAAGGACATGGCCCATGGTGTCTTTCATCTCGACATTGGGGGGAGGGATCACAATGGTGGGACCGGAGTCCCCCTATTCTAGTTTACTAGCGGTACTAAAATCCACAGGTAGAGGATTAGGTGTTCCACTACGAGTAGCCTCGTATTCGTGAAGTGCTTCAAGGCAATCACAAAATTCATTGAGACGAGGGAAACAATGGGAATAGTGACTATGATAATCGTACAAGGCACAAGGGTGATTTGTGCGTAACTTTCTAAGTTTCTTGGGTGGACCCGTTAAGTTTAGATGGACTTCAAGGATATTTGACTCAGGGAACATTTCATGAACCAAAGGTTTGAGATGAGGGAGCTCAGCACAATTATTAGTGGCGTGCCTAAAAAATTTACACAAAGCGCACGGAGGTGATGGATTTGGGGCCTTGGGGTTGGAGGAGCTTGGGGAGCCTTGTCCTTTAGTTCTTTCCTCTTAGCTTTGCCCCTCTGTCTGGATGCTTGCACAACAAGAGTGGGTTCCTATTGGGTTTGTGATGGAACTAAAGCAGCAGTAGGGGCCATTGAGACTGATTGAATTGAGGTCAAAGCATAATAAGGCCTTAGCTGACTGGGCAAAATGCTTGTAGGGGGGTCGATGTACCATACTGGGATCCCCAAAGTTGTGTTAGAAAGGACCAACGAAGCCATGACAGGGATAGAAAATACTACTGGAGGGGGAGATAAGAAAGGTATATGGCCTGGAGGGTAATGTCCCGGAAGAATAGCTTCTGGATGGTTGAGACTTGGAGGAAAATTTCCTGGTGGAAACATAGGAGAGGCACCCACAAACAGAGGAGGTCCTAGGGGGTTGGATCTAGAGGGCTCAGCTGGGATGGCAACAACAGGGTGTTGAGTTGCTAGTTGTTGATCGGATGTACCAGATTGCTTGAGAGAAGCCCGTGACACTTGTAACATGCAAACACTCATAGAGTTAGGCTCTGAGATGAGAGGGGGAGGACTAGCGAAAGCACCCAACAATGAGGAATCTTTGTAGACTCCATGTGAAACACTGGTGAAAGGAGTTGAAGACTACTTATCTAACATTGATGAGATAATGGACTCGGGGGAGGTCACGGATGTTGACTTGTAGTAAGTCTATTGATCGATGGTAATGATCTTCCCTTCATGGGGGAAGAACATTTTGTGGAACACCATAGATGTGATGAATGACGTGGCATATGTGCAACTACAACCCAAGAGAATGTTGTAATCTAAAGGGGCATCAATAACCTTAATGTCTACATGGACAGACTTGCCCACAAGGGTCACTGGATAATTGCAGTATATGCCAAGAGGCTGGGAGGAGTGTCCATCCCAAGCACACAAAGTGAAGGTGGAGGGGGACAACTCAAGTGACTTAAGTTTTTCCAAACATCAGTAGACATCACACAGGTGGATGCAACTTCGTCAATAATGCATCAAGAGATGATGGCATTATGGACTCGGACTGGTATTTGGAAAGCAACGGAGGAAGGCAATGGGGGATGTTCTAATTTATCAACTGGGAAGACAATATAATGATTGTCAGAAGGATATATTGTTCCCAAAGTAGTTAGTAGACATTTATTTTAAGATGGGTACGACTCGAGTACTTCCAACGTCAACATGGTAGTAGGTGATTGCCCCAAGTCGTTTATTACACTATATGTATGGGCAACTCGGTTGTAAGTTACATTACGACGTAATGGTCCCTTTGGGATACTGGGAATGACCTCAAATTTAGGTTGAGGGATATGTAGCAGACCATTTGGTGTCATAAGAGGCTCAACAGATGCTTTGGTTTTGGACTCAGTGGCGGACGAAGTCGATGGCTTGTCATATTGATGCAACTAAGTTTGCATGTTGATATCAAAGGGATTATCCTCATTAGAATTCATCATAAGGATCTGGTAATCACCAGGACTAGAAGGTTGGGGGGGATGGGCTGCTTGACCGAGCTGAGGTTGAGCAGCAACAAATCATTGGTAAGGGAAAGGATTTGTAAGCACTATTCGTTAAGATGGCGCGGGATTTTAAGGTGATTGTTGACCTCCAGAAGTTGCTTGAGCTTCCCACATTGATCACATCTGGGATAAGAGATGGCAGTCGTGTATAATGGCCATGTACACCACAACATGCACAAGGCTTGTTCTATGAATAGCCTTGTTCTTCTTGGACTGGCTACCCTGTTGTTGGTTGTTGGTGTTAGGTTGGTTCCCCTGGGTTTCACTAGGTTGATTACCTTGATTATCCTAGTTACCCTTCCCCTTATTCTTTTGCTTCGAATTTTGGGGACTAGTTGCACTCTATTGTGAAAACACTTGACGTTGAGGGGGCGGTGGCTACTGGGGCTAAGGATGCATGGGAGGCTACAGCACTAATGCTTCAGAGGCTCGAGTGCTCAACTGTGTATAAGGAGGACCAACATTTTGGTAGACAGGTTGGGACCCTAAAAGCATGTCACTAGCAGGAGGGACATGAGTGTTAGAGGAACTGGTGCCCCTTGCGAATATCCATAACTTTTCTAAGTATATGATTAGGGATGTGAAAGGGTTTCAACGATACCGTCGACGACGTGAGATGCCCCCGGTGCATTGGCACCAAATGACGATATAAACATAACCAAATTGCACATAAATCATGTCATATCTCAGAGTGGTTTGGAGAGATTCTTCCTCTATTTAAGGAAAATAGGATGCGACATATTTTGTAATGGGTGATAAAAGGCTTCTAAGAAACCAATCTAGGTAGACATGGTCTTTGAAGGGTGGCATGATCAGAAAGGCGACTGGTAGAGGAATGACATAATTAGGTCAAAAGCTCCGTACCAATGTCATACCAGATAGGTAACTGGAAATATGAGATGAACGCTTTAGCAAGTGTCGTGAAAATGGAATGGGATGCAGTGGGCTAGTCTACATACCATTTTGCAGCGTCTCCAGTGAGTGTGCATTGGAACAACCAAAGACGAATAGAGTGATCAGTAATGGAGTTGGACGAACACCACATGTGGAAGGAGCAGACATGGTTAGTAGGTTCCTCTCCAGAATTACTCTTAAACTTTGGTATGTCTGAGGGAAGCTTAATCGACATAGAAGGCCAACAAACATCATGGTGTATGGGGTTGTTTATCAACTGGCTAAAATTTGGTAGGCTTAACCCAGCCATAAAAGGGAGCATTATGGCTGCCAGAATTGTTCTTGAGACTATTCCGCTTAATGTCACCACTGGGTTAGAACCGAAGCCAGTACCAGGTTGGGTCAGTGTACCAGTTGTGGGTCTAGACATGGTGACGATATGCGGTGAAGGAGGCTCGGAATTAGATGAGGAATCAGATGAACTAGGAGAAGAGTGAATATGGGGACTTGAAGTTTTATGAACTTGAACCTGACGAGGAGGGGTAATATGCCAATTGGAAACTAAGGGTGAAGGCCTAATAGTCTCTATGACAAACACCTTGGTGGTGCAATGGTGGTAAGACACATGTGACACAAAAATTATGAAGGGAGATAAAAAAATATGCCTTTGTCTTGATGAGGGGAGATAAATTTATTATGTTAAGTCTTGACTTGGTAGTGTAAACCAAATTTCCTTTGCTTAAGGTGTGCTTGTGTGTGTAAGTGTATTTTTTTATTAAGCCCAAATCATGTTTGTAAAAAATAAAAAAGCTTGTTGAAATAAACTAAAATTAACAATAGAAAATGAAAAACAAAATAATTTACTAAACCCCACCCAAACTAGGTTTGCAAACACTATGTTGGTTGGTGGCTAAATCAATGGAAAACACACTAAAAAGGTCAAGAGATCTAATTTTCGGTGTGATTGGGATCAATTGACACAAGGCTACTGGAAACTGGTGTAGCTACAACAAAAAACCATAGGGGAAGATCGTTGCAAATAGATAGGGATATGGGTGAAAAGCCTAAGGTAATCGATGAGACCCTATGTCCAATTACCAAACAAGTTTTAATATGAAACTATGGATGGAGACAACCTATCTTGGGATATCTGAAACAGAAGGGGATAGATCTGGAAAATATGGCTGAAAGAGCTGCAAAAACTCAGACTACTCACTTAGCTAAAATCCTCCTAGAAAGGTGGAAGTGTACTAGAAGCCCTAGTGGGATAAATTCCAGTTCGACGAGTAAACTAGAGTAGATCAAGGCCTATGCAGGATGAGACAAAGGTCAAACAACCCATCAGACAGCTCTCGGCAAAACCTAGAAATAGATCTAATAAAAACTCAGAAACCCTAAAATCGCAAGTACTTACCTATTTTCAGATGGGATCACACTTTTTGGGCTAAAAGGTGCACTCTAGAATCCAAATCACACATTTTGGGCTAAAAACTATGATTTCTGCTCCTTGATTCTCGATCGACAGATCTCAGAGAAAAAATTTCTCTTTGTCGCGTTGGTTCCTGTGACTTGCGAAAAAGACTAGAAAACTTGCGTAAGTTGGAAATTTAAGAGATCTAGGGTTAAAAATCTAGGAAACATTATGAGATTGAAAAAAGAAGAAACCCTAAGCTAAAAACTGAAGGTCACCCAGGTTTCTGGATTTGAAGTATAAAACTAGTGGAGTCGTCAATTTTGTTGTATTGTTTTCTTCTCAAAGATGTATGAAAAGAACCCACTTAAGATTGTAGATGACAAACAATCTCAACAATATAAATGGCTCCTAAACATTGTAGATCTATAGCCACTGATAGAAACAAAACCTGCCAAAGTTATGATCTATGCCACAATCATAGTTAAACAACAAAAAGAAACAGTAATAACTCCAATCATCCAATGGAAACCAGATATACGAAAAATATATTTTATTATAATACCTGTGAAGGGAACAAATAAATGTTACCAGTCCCCCTCTATGGTATGGGTTCTTGGATATCCTCAAACATCTTTAGCTTCTGTAGAGTCTCACTCCTCTATAATGTGTAAACCCAGCAAAAAATGGTGTGCGACAATGAAAATAATCAAAGTTACAACAATGAGTGCAACACTGAAAATAATCAAAAGTGAATAATGGATGGAAAACCCTTCTATTTATGACAAAATAGTGAGTTGTCCGCGAATAATGAGCAATAATAAAGTATTATACCCCATTCTTGGAATAACCACTTGGAATATTTTATTATATTTAGTTAGGAGGGAAAAATTATTTAAACTTTTATTTAGAAATAATAAATCAATAAATGATTTATTTATTATCTCAAGAAATTGGTTAAGGAATAATAAACAAATAATGATTTATTTAATTATCCCCGAGGGATTTAGTCAAATTTGACAAAGAATAATAATTAATTAGTGATTAATTAATTATTCCTAGAGAAAGTAAGATAATTAATACTTTATCTGTTGATTTTTCATAATTGGGTCAAATATGACATGGAATAATAATTGAGCAATGGTTTAATTGATTATTCCTAGAAGAAAATCAAATAAATAGTGATTTATTTAATTATTCTTCATGGGTTTAATTATAAAGTACTTAACAAAGGTGGTTTATTAAGTAATTTCTCGCAGTGAAAACAATTTTACTATGGTAAAATTGGCTTTACATGGTGTACTTCGATCCATCTAGAAAATTAGGCTAGATTATCAATTTTTTGGTGATAACAATCGGCATTTTCAAATTGGGGATTCAACTTGGAGTGAGGCGATATCAAGTTTCGTCGATTGTCGATTAGAGGTTCTCTATCAACAAATTCCTTGTGATGCATAATGCGATGCTACCGTCGATCGCCAATTGCCGATTGATGACATCATCAATGACACATGTAGCTTCCTGAGGGGTGACATGTGTCACTGAGATATGCCCCCATAGGACCTTGTTGAGGTCTCTAAAACCACTACAACAACATTGGGGAAAACCATCCGGTCTAGACCTTAAAGCAGTTCCTTTTCCATTTGGAATAGTGGCTCTGACTAGTTTAACTAGGTCTAGTTACCTTCTCCCAACTGCTATCAACTTTAAATATGTTTTCAATTGCTAATAGCTAGGGCCATCATATCGATTCTTCAAGCTGATCAGGCAAGAAGAATGCTCCTTAAGTTGTTTTTTTTGGGAACAGCCAAACCAATCTAAAGTTTTGCCACAAAAGAGGACTTCTAAAAATGTAGAATTAATCTAAATCCAAACTAATTCTAAAATGTAATAAAAAGGAACTAAATCCTAATCCTATCTCAATTAGGCAGATATAGATCTAATCCAACCGAGAGAAAGATATTTAATTGATTTGGGATTTAAATATGTTTGGCTTATAATGAATATCAAGCTAACAAAATAGTTCAATTAACTGACATTATGAATACCAAAACATATTCTATTTAAAGACCTCTTAAATGAAATAATCAACCAATAACATTTAGGAAGTAGTTCACAAAATGGTATTGGTTGTTAAATCAATGATTTGAATGATTAAACAAGAATACGAGGAAATAGTCGTTATTTTTTAAATCGGTATTAAAAGAAAGATTTATGAGTAAACAGTTACTCAAAATCAGAATTCAACACATAAGAATAGAGATAAATAATAACATATGATTGAGACAAATTACTCATACAGACAATAGTGCACAAATATGAATATAATGACACGTTCCTACCATTAGAAAGTGAAACTAGTATTTAAAATAATAGTATTAAAAATACCAATTTATTAAATTCATTTCCCTCGCTCTGGTCTCCAACAGTGATTTACAATGCTTGAACTTATTCTTGTAAAACTAGAGTTGTAATAGTACAAACTGCCCATCAAAACATAATTTAGAGTACAAAAGAAAATTCCTTAATAATCCTTCAGATCTGAGTTTTCTCCTCTAACCTACAACTCTAAATATTTTATACAATAGTGCTTTCAAGAATTCTTGAATTGCAGAGAAGAGTAGAAATACCATGTAATAAGAAATATAAAAAGATAAATTCATTATTTATTTATGAACAAAATAGAGGCAAAAAGATAGAAATACCAGATGCACATTGCTCAACTCCTAAAAGAAATAGAAACATTTTCTCACAAAGATGATTCTAGGAGTATAGTAGTGCATCTTCTCAAAATTCTTTATGAAAAATCCTAAAACAATGTTCTAGACATTCTATTGAGAAAAGTGTTAAATTATAATAGTGCGAGCTTTCATAAGCCTTTTTTCATAAAATTCTGGACCCTTATCTAATACAAAAGGTAAGCTTAAATAGCAGAAAACAACTGAATCTATTATGCAGAGCGTTGAGGGCATTTAAACAGATCCCTTCAACAATGCTTAAAGGAAAACAATTTTTTGGTAGAAGTTTCTAAAAGTGATTTGCTATCTTCATTAGCTTCGTTTGTTCCATAGAATTCTCTGGTTGTTTGTCTACCTGTTTGATCTGATCTGCCACTGTCAGCACAATTTTCTTTCTTTGTCATGAACCTGAACATGGAAAACAAGAATCAATATGATAAACATAAATGAGATGATGCACGAATTTTATTTGAAACAATTCACTTTTGCAGGAAAACAGGTAAATGTAGAGTGCAATAAATTTGAAATTGACATCATGGCGAGGAACACAAAGTGAGGAGATGGAGCTTTACAGCTTATCACAATCAAAAATCAGATTTTTGGGGAAGATCATAAAATAATTGCAATGATAATAGAATCAGGGTCAAAACTTTAGAACAATTGCAATTGGTTTAGACCAGGAGTATTTCATATAAATTCAAAAAGGGGGCCTTCTCAATTAAAATCACAATCGCAATTGGAAGCTACCATAGTTCCAAACACTGGGACTTATGGAATAGATTTTATAATCTCGTTAGGTCTAGTTATATTGCATATCGCAAATCGGTAGGGGTGAAAGATTTATTATAAGTTGTGTCCCTATGAAACTTGCGATTTGCGGGGCCCCGGGGTGATGTCAGGGATGTCATCATAGTGACGTCACTATGACATCGCAAATGATGTGGAATGGTGATTCAGAAAATGACATGAAAACTGACAAGTGACATGGCGATGACGTGGATCTAACATCACTTATGATGTCATATCGCAATCATCGTTGGGATGAGGCATGATTTTTTTTTATAATTTTACTATTGCGGTATAGGCCCTGGACATGATATTAATATAAATCACAGCATATAATCTGGCAGGTCTAGGCCTTATCGCATATCGCAATCAACAAAGGGAGTGGGGTATGGACTTAAGTTTCGTTATTTGCGATAGCCCACGGATGCGGGATTAATATGTATTTGCATGTATTTTCCCATTGAGTCTGGGCCTTATCACATATCGTAATTGGAAGTTCGGAGTGAGGAAAGACTTATGTTTTTTGGGTCTTTGCGATGTCCTGGATGCGATATTTTAACTTAGCGGATTTAAATCCGTGGTCGGGTCCTGAGTGATATCAGATATTGCAATCAGTTAAAGTAGGAGGCATGGGCTTATAGCATATCATGTGATTGTGATGGACGCATGGTTCTTTTTGGAAATAATTAATAACCCATTCGGGTCCGGTCTTGCCTTATGTTTATTTCTTATGTGTGATGCAGGGTATATATAGTTTTATAAAGATTTCAACCTTCTAGGATAAAAACTCCATTTTATTTCATTTTTTCATTAAATAACCCATAATGTTTAATACTTAAGCCCAAGTATAGTTTGTGTCTCGAGGGCTATTTAATTTGGTTTTTTGGATAATCAAAGGTTGTTCTAAAATTGAAGGGTCCCTATTTTAATATAATAAATTCCATAGGAAATTTATAATATATTAAATGGGGGTTTGTTAAATAGTACAACAGATCCTGAAAGTGCCATATCATCATGTCACATGTCCTTCGTACTACCACGTCATGATGATGTCAGTTGCCTTGTGTCTTTATCAGAGCTAATCCTATGCAACCGCGTGCCCTCTTGGAGGAGAGAGAAAAGGCTTTCCTAAACTTGGTTTTGCATTGAATTTCTTTGTTAAATGATTTTCGGCCTTTTCTTGCATTTTAACACCATTGGAATTATTTTCCCGCAATTTCTTCATAGTGATCACTTTAAGATCGCTGATTTCCGATTTCTGACATGTCTTGCACTATTGCGATCGCTGATTTCAACCCAGACCTTTGATTTATCAAAACCTTAATGCCTGTAGTGCCGACAAGCCAGGATTTTATGGAGTGCGATTATTGATATGTGATGCGACCCTGATGTGAAATTTCTGATATGCCATGTCGCTGGAACCTCTGATATGCCATGGTACCTGATACTCCGATTTGTGATTTGTGATATTCTCCCAGATCTTTGATATTCTCTTCTCCTTCATTTCAAGGCAAGAAAACCTGAACTTCAACATGCCATATCTTTTGATCTAGAAGTCCATTTTTGAGCCTCCACATACTGTTGGAAAGATTATTCTGAGCACTATCCAATGAAAAGGGTCTAATTTATCTTTGATATATTATGTGGCTTAGAATATGGCTTCATACTTCACTACTCTTTTGCACTTTGGGAAACTGAAAACACATTTTGCAGTGAGTGACAACATTGGCTCCAACTGGGGATAATGCCTTGCTCGCAAGGTGTTGAGAACCTGCAGAACAATAGCCTTCACCATTTGGCATGCAGTTAAAAATATAATGAACTTATACAACCAGAAAATATCCATGGAACTTTGTTTTCAGGGAGTCCTTTCCTCACCAAACTAAAAGGCTCAAATATAAACTCTAACAACTAGAAACTAAATGCTCATCTAGTGAGCTTATTTATATATAACTCCTTCTTATGTGCAGGGCTCAATTTACCTAAGTGAGTTCAACCCTCCAATGGAGCCATGCAAGGATTTGGGTACTAGACCTAATGCCTCCATGCTGCTGAAATTTAAAAATCAAAATAAGTATGCACCATGAAAAGTCTTCAAACAAAAAACTTATATATTCTCTAGAAACAACCTCTGCTACTAACTTAAGATTTTCGTCATGTAGTCATCTAGAGGGTCATAAAACTAACAAAAAGAATTTGTACTTGCCTTATTTCCATGAAAAGTCTACTGACCAATATCTTCTCGGTCAGGGTAGTCGCAAATATTATTCAGTTTCTCAGCTTTATATTTTTTGAGAAAAACTTGTTGCTAGAAGCCTACTCCCCACTTGCTAGTAAACCACTCCCTTTGAACACTCGTTACCATCTCATCCTCCTCTGAATAATATGAATCATAAATCAAAGGAGGTTCTTGAACCTGTTCTCTAAGAGAAGGATGTGGATCGTGGGCTGGAGCCTCTTTGTTGACCTCCTAGTCAGCCTCCTATTCTTGTGTAGCTTCCCATGACTAAGATTGTTGTGGCTCTAAATCACTTAAATCTCCATCAGATTCATATACATCATAAGAAGGAGAAACATTAAATTCGGCTGAATAATATATCTGAGAGTTTATTTGCAGCTCGATGATGTTTCCTTCTTCTCTTTCTTGATCATTGGGTGATGCTTCTTTATGCGAGTAGATGTTTTCTTGGAGAAGAGCTCCACAAACATCTTTAGCAGGGTCATTAACCTCAGGAATATCTTCATCATTGAAATATGCACAACAATTTTCAAATAGAGCATCTGATGGATATAATCTTTTGCAATAATGATTGAATGCCATATGAAAACTATTTAAGGAAGATATGTTGCCACGAGGTATTGTTCTATACCAAATTATAAAATCATCTTCTAAAGAGTACATGAACAATTTCATTTGTGCATATTAGAAAATAATACCCTGCTATTCCATGCATTCATGAAAATCCTTAAGGTGATGGTCCGAACTTCTATCTATGTTTCCACTGAATCTAGGAAAATAGGTATTCCATTCATGAAATGAAGGGACATGATTAGAATAACCAGCAATAGAAGAAACATTCAGTGGGGAAAATTGGTTGGCCAGGAATATAAGAATGGCCATTTTGAAAACCCCTTAGGGAGTGATATCAGTTTCAAACGTAGGGAAAGTTTTTGGTTGCTTTTGCATCAGAGTGAGTATGAGGCTGCTTGAAATCTAGGACGATCAAACAGAGATATGGACAGTGGAATCATTAGGATGTTTACCATAAAATTTAAATAGTGGAGTCGCCAAGGTGAGATATCTTAAACCCACACTTCCCTTGCTCACCTAATAGAGGGAATGTAAATATTTGTCATACCTAGGGAAAAATATTCTAATATGTTCCCCAACAACGATGATATAAAGATGTCACTTTTTCTAGCACCTGTAGCACAAGTGCTTTAGAAGACATAGAAAGCTTCCTAGAGACAAGCCTCTGGGTTGATTGTAGACCAATGTCTGGGACATATTAGATAGAGGAGTGCATGGAATAATAATAGTGAGGGGTTTTAGCAACATTCCAATTGTCACATAGTTAAAAGGATCATAAAGGGGGCTTGGTTCAATACGCCTTCATTAAGGTAAAATCATGCCAATACATGAATCCAAATGCTCAAGGGGTAAATCGGGCCAACCTCAAAGAGAAATGTCTAGTTCTGGTGGTTGACACACAACAACATGCAGCTTAATATTGACATTTTAGTAAAGTGAAGAGGAGAAAAGGAATGAGGGAATTAGGTGTGTATGGCTTACTATAATATAGAATCCTAAGCCATGATGTTCTAGTAGAAATATGGAAGAGGGAGGAGATGAAAGAGTGGAAAAGAGTCAAGCGCAAATTGAGGTTTCATGCCATATACCTCATGGGTACCTTTATCACCAAACAACATGAGTAAATCAATGCTCATATAATTATTGAGGTTAATTGAATAACACAAGTAAATCTGTCTTCTAAACAGGTATTGTAGGTTATAGAATAACATAAGAAAATATGTCTTATACATAGGTATTGTTCGCTATTTAGCAGCCTAGATAAATCCATGAATCAGAGAGAATCTGACAGCTTCATCACGCTATTTTAGAGAAAGAAAAACACATATGAAATGAGATTTACAAGAGGAACCATATTGTGCATTGATCTTCTTGAAATCACCAGAATAGTTGCATTAATACTTGAAGGGTCCAAATAACTAGTCCATCACATTCAATAATGTAACGCTCTAGTCCCTCATGAGCAAGAAATTACAACCAAAGTGGAACCACAAAATTTGGACCACTACAGGTGCAGAATTCTGGAACCTCTTCTAAGTGTTTCTTCCCCCTATTTATACAGAGAAGGGGGGCTTTGAATCAACATTTACAAAATATCTTAGCCAAGGGCCAACTGTCATATTGACTAGCTATCTCAGCCTGTGATAGCTCTGCTGCCCAAAATGATTCCTAAGGATTTGATTCCTTTCTTGAAAATAAACAGAAATTACAAAATAATGAAAAAAGGAAAATATAAAGATGATGGAGGAAGTATCCCTATTCCATTTCTTATATTTCCCCTAATCAGGCCACGTCTTTGCCTTTGTTTTCTTCTCTTGCTACTTAGTCGGTTCTCATCACTTTTGCCCTAACTTTCTGACTTCTCCACTCTCTAGAGTTGGTAGCAATCAACTGTGTTTGCTTGTTCTAGAGCACAACTAGAGATTTTCCTGGTAGTACTTCGCTATGTATCTAATTGGAGCTCCATGTTGATCCATTAAGTCTTCTTGAGTCCCATACCTCCATTTACTCTCTGAAGACGTGCAGTGAAGCAATCGAATTCATTTATGTGGCCTGTGTGGTCCTTGGTTTCTTGTTGCAGGGGATTCTACTGGATTAGCCCATATCAATTTGCAACTGCTTCATACCTCTGTTCAATGTCTCAGCTACCGAACCATCCACCTTTAAAACTATGCACCACGCTATCAAAACATTACTGCATCGACACTTCTATCCTAGAGGACATTACAAACAGTGAGTTTCGCTGCTCCTTGGCCCCCTTTATTTTGGCCCCTTTCAGTATTTCTTCATCATATGTGTTATCTCCCACAATGTCCCAGGCTGAGAGGAATCGATGGAGGTAACCACAAACCAAGCTTTCAGTTTGGTAGCTAGCCCTACCAAACCAGAGAGGGATTTCTCTATAGATCACAACCAAAAAATTGACTGGAATATAAAAGGATTTTAGGCTAGATATGTTAAGCTTAGATAGGTTTGAAAATTTAGGGTTTTGATATTGAACAAGAGATGAAAACCAGGTAACTAGGTCAAATGATCAAAAGCTAACAACAGCAGAGATATAAAGGAGCAAGGTAGTAGTATTTTTGTGATTTCTTAGGGTTTTTCAATGTAGTGTAGTGTTTAGAAGAAATAACAAGACTTAATGAGCATATATGTCATGAATTCATTAAGCTAGAAAGAAAATAACATATAGTTATAATTCCATCAAAACAAAGCTTTAAGGAAAGAATTATGCTTATAAACATAGGAATAATAACTAAAGAAACTAATGAATAGAAAGAAGAGATGAATATCTATCATATGAAACTATAACAGAGAAGAAACAAGATCACAAACTCACTACACATGAATTCCTAGATATAACTGCAACTGTTCTTTGATTTCCTGAAAATGTTGAAGCACAAGTTACAAGAGTTCTCTCTTCAAATGTCCAACCTTTCTCTATAAATTAGAAAATGATACATATAAACTAAGATAAACGGTTTCCCCACCTTCAAGGGTCAAATCCATGAGTGCTAGAACAATTTCCAACAATATCTCAACCAACAAATGAGAGTGAGAATGTAAAAAACGAACTCTTCTCTTAGACTTTGATTTGAGTTTTTCTTCATTTATGGGACCTAATTAAACATAAAAGAAACCTATCATATAATTTATTCATGATTCATCATCAAGACTTTGATCTACTGAAATTACATCATCAAACAAAGGTCTGGTGAAGAAATTCTCAGAAGAGACTGTTACAAGCATTTGCGTGGCACATTTGGGTATTTGCGTAGCGCACTGAGGCATTTGCCTAGCGCCATCTTCCAGGAGGATTTGGGATGCCTTCCCATGGTCCAAATTGAGAACTTGATAGTTCATTAGAAATTTGTGAGTGTCTAGTTGTCATTTGACTACTCAAGCCAGTGATTTGGACACTCCAACTAGGAGAAAAACAGACTTTCCAAGGCTACGCCTGTTTGCATGGCGCCTTCTTGAAAATGGTGGCAGAAAGTGATTTTTTGACCTGTTTAAGAGCATTTTCTCCCAATCTGTCTACTAAAAAGCTTTCAAAAGTGGATAGATGACATGTACGGGTGATTATATTTCCAAGCATATAAATTTTTTGGCATTTGATGGTTGAGAAAAATGCGCAGCACCTAGGCGTTGCACATATAGATGTTTGTCAAAATTTTTGGGTTTTCTGCAAAACTAGGGATCAAATATTGAGAGATATCTCTCTAACCATAAAAATTTTTGGAAACCTGAGAGACTAAAAAAGCATGACTAAAACTGGAAATTAGCTTCAATTTTTTTTATTTTCTCACATACGTCTCCAAGAAAGTTTCATATCTCCCACTATATGATACCTGTGTAAACACTGAAGGATTTTTTTGTCCCTTGGTATATTATTGACAAAAAACTCTTCCACTTTTGTCAAGTTCATCTCCATTTGGTCAGAAACACACTTTGAAGCAAAATTGTCTCTGTGTGTCACAAATGACCCCTTGATGAGTTTGTGAGGCACTGATCTCTTTGATGTTAGATGGCTCAACTCTTCATACATGTCCTCCATTATTGTACTTCTTCCTGTCAGTGTTTGTGGCCTCTTATTCCAAGGTAAAACCCTAGCTCACAAGGAGGAAGAATTAGGGTTTAGTTTTGGGAAAATAGGGGATTTGAGATAGTCTTGTAGATGGAGAGGAATGAAGGGGTTAGGGGCTTTCTAAATTCTTGGGGAAATTTTAGGGGGTAGGTATAGGTGTTAGAGAGAGTAGGGAAATGAAATTCCTAGGAATTAGTGAGGGGAAGGGGTGGTAAAGTGCAAAACATAGCCCTAGCCTAGGAAAGTTTCAAAAGTATAGCAATAAGCTAGGGTTTGTGTGAAAGTGAGGGAAATGAGGGGAATGAGAATGGGAAAAGGTTAGGGGAGGTATATGGAGTATAGGTGAAGGTGTTTGAGCATAAAAAGTAGGGTTTTACCACAGCAATGAAGTAAAATGACTAGGAGACCAAAAGCACAACAAAACCCTAGGAGAGGGTGATTCACTGGCTCTCGTTGAGAAAACTGATGAAGGGAAGGATGAAGGGGGAGTGAATGAAGTTCACTTACTTGATTATGATGTGATGTACCTATAAATTGATGGAAAAAACCTTTGAAATGAATGAATTTTCTCCCTTTTAAAAAGTGCAACAAGGATGCCAAAAACGCAGCGAGGGAGAAAGAATGATACTCTAGAGGCAAGAATTTGATCTTCTGAGAGTTGGAATGCACTTTTCTGGTGGAGTGATGTCTTATGAGGGTGGAATGAGCAAATGGACTTGTGTTTTGGTCCTTTGTAGCTTGTGGAAGTCAATTTCTTCATAGTGGTGAGGTGGCCCACCATATGTTTTTCACCTTTGCTTCCAAAACTATGTAGCTTTGGCATATTCATTGTAGCTTTGGAACTTTAGAGCTTATTACATCATATTTGAAATAACTTACACTTTGAAACAAAACTTTCTGAGAAAATTCCCTATAACTACTCCTTCATTTTCCATATTTATGAATGAGATGACAAATATTTATGAATTTGACCTTAATGACCTAATGGTGACATTGAGTTGAATGAGGACGATGATGATATGACTAAGATAATGATGACAACCTTTCATTGATGGCACCTCCAACTAAGTGATGGAAATTACCGAAACATGAAAATTTTGAAAGGAGCAGTAATAGAACTAGACACACTAGGAAGTGACCAAATTTTTATTTTGAAAACCTAATGAAATGATAAAAATTTGACTTTGAGACCCTAACAAAAACCTTGTAAGAGCATATTTCATCACTGGTAACTGGAAAGACTGAAAAACACTAACAATAGGAATGAGGGTTATTACTTGGGGCTCAATCTTTATATCAGAGATCCTCAGTCGACGTTTTCAAATCGGAGATTTAACTTGGAGTGAGGCGATATCAGGTTTCACCAATTGCCGATCGCTGACCACCTTCCGCGCTTAGCCCTTGGTTCCTCACTCTCCCATGACTATTGAATAGCCCCCTTATTAGAGGTTCTCTATCAGTGATTATTTGTGATGCACAATGTGATGCTACCCATGATCGTCGATTACCAATTGATGATGTCATTAGTGGCATGTGTAGCTTCTTGAGGGATGACACGTGTCATTGGGATATGCCCCCATAGGACCCTGAAAGTGCCAGATCAGCATGCCACGTGTCCTTCGCACTTCCACATCATGATGACTTCAGCTTCCCTGTGTCTTTATCATAGCTAATCCTATGCAGCCATGTGGCCCCTTAGAGGAGAGAGAAAAGGCTTACCTGAACATGGTTTTGCGTTGAATTTCTTTGTTAAATGATTTTTGGCCTTTCCCTACATTTTAACGCCATCAACGTTCTTTTCCTGTTATTTCTTCATAGTGATCACTTTAATATCGTCGATTTCCAATTGTCGACATGTCTTGCGCTATTGCGATCGCCGATCGCCGATTTCAACCCAGACCTCTGATTTATCAGAACCTTAATGTAAGAAGCATCGACAAGCGAAGATGTTATGGAGTGAAATCTTTGATATGTGATGCAACCCTGATGTGTGATTGTTAATATGCCATGTTGTTGGAACCTCCGATATGCCATGCTGCCTGATCCTCCGATTTGCGATTTGAGATATGCTCCTAAACCTCTGTTATGCTCTTCTCCTTCATTTCAAAGGCAACAAAACCCCTTAACTTCAACAGGCCATATCTTCTAATCCATAAGTCCATTTTTGGGCCTCCACATATCATTGGAAAGCTTATTCCGAGCATTATGCAATATAGAGGGTCTTAGTTAGCTTTGATACCTTTTGTGGCTTGGAATATGGCTTCATAATTCACTTCTCTTTTGCACTTTGGGCAACTGAAAACACATTTTGCAGTAAGTAACAACAACCTTAATGTTTGTCAAACTCTAAGGTGGAGGAGGAGGTGGCTAGTCTAAGTAGAAGATGATGGATGGTAAACTACTTCCTCAACGTTTGTCAAACTACGAGGTGGAGGAGGAGGTGGTTGGTTTTCTCTCTGAGGAGAAAATAAAGGCACATCCTCTAGCTCTAGCATCTCATGATCAAGTGATTGAGGAGGAGGTGTAATACTAGAAGGATCAACGACACCTTGACCATGATCAGATGGGGTAGTACTATGAGAAGCATCATGATCACCACCCTCATCATTATGATCATGATCACCACCCTCATTTGATGTATCTACCACTTTATGCCCTACATCCCTCATCACTATCAGTACCCTACTAACTCTGAAAATGTGACGCATAAGAGACATCATCTCGCACGAAAAATCCCTGTGGATATCCATGAACTGAGGATCTTCCCTGATGTCTTGAGCCCTCGTAGTGCAGACTCCTCATTAACCAAAATTCTGGCCAATCTATCGTAGTATTCCATCTGAAATCTCAGACCAGCCCTACAGGCTCACACTCCCACACCCCCTAAGGATCTGCCTCACCCTCGTGGGCCTCATGCATATCCTCATCTCATCCATTTTGTGTGGGAGGAGGCATGTCCCCATGGAATGGATTGATGTCTACAATATCTAATACACAACAATAATTGGACAATTTCATTAAACAATTTAAAAAAACAAGTTAAAGAACGTGCTAGAATAATTTTTATTCTAATTAATTAAAATAATAAAATGAAACTAGATTAATTTAAAGAAAACACTAATATTACTTCTATCATCTAGAGGCTCAATAGGTCTGAATAAGATGTTGGGACACTATCTCCAATCAATCCTCATGTATGAAAATGGAAACAAGATAAATGCATGATCAAATTCATTGGCCAATAACGTCAGTTCCTGTGCGTAAATCTTGACTAGATATTCCGGTAGGCCCCTCTTAGGCATCATCTCGCCCCACATGTGCATTTAGACCTTAGTGATTGGCCAAGGAGGGAAATGATAAAATGTAGGCCTCATCTCTAGAAACCTCTCAAAAAATGAACAAAAAATCTCTAAAGTGAAAGGGAAGCTCGCCCTCCCATGTATTGTCACATGTCATCTATCTAAATCCATACAAAACTACCTCAAAAAAATGGAAGACCATTTGATACATCGTGGCGTTTGAATCAAGGAATTGACATAATACAAAAGAGGGAAACTAATGTGTTTCCCATGACTACTAAAGTGTGCAATGGTGGTGACTAATAACAAGGGGGACCTAACTTCCTGTACAACAAAAGAAAAAATCCATAGTTTTCTACCACACACCTAAAAATTTGCTGAACCGCCTACATGAGGCCCGACCTATATCTGAAAGTAGGCAAGTTGAATCTTTGTTGCAACCCCATGGGGGACATTAGGGAACTGGGAAAAATACTCCCCTCTCCTAGATAGGTTAGTGATAAAGTATATGTCCTCCTAGAGGGCCTATACCATGCCTTAGGACTGATATGGAAGCCCTACTCCTGGACACTCCACCGATAGATCAGATGTGCCAATAAGACAGAGTGTACCTTCAGGGATGTAGCCTTCTCATAGTACTTGAGGAGGCCTACATTCCTTAAGAGCACTAAATTTGTTGCACTAATATGGCAAGGGTATAAATCCCTCTCCCTCTCTCTCGCCTCCTGTGGTCAAACCATATTGTATTGGTCCTCCATTTTCTCTTGACCCTACTATTTCTCACTTTGCGAATGTCTATGCCACATGATTAAAATATAAAATACATAAGCCTCATACATAAAATACAATTTTTTTTTATTAAATGAAAAATATATTTATAAATATGGAAACATAACTTTCAATTAAAAAAAAGAAATATCCCTAGTGCGCCTAAAAAACAATAATGCACTATCTCCTCCCGGATACGGGTGATCCTCCTGCCATAAATGGCATTCATGCAGCGTCATCTCCCAACGTACCGCCACCTGCTCCGCAGTGTGGAGCCCCAGGTTTCGAATGGAGGAGGGAGGAATGTTTTAATGGACAAGGGATGGTGCAGGACAGCGCCATTAATGGAGGTCGAAGCCCAACGCAACCTGCTGATTGTTATTTACCTGGAGGCACCCGGTGATCTTTCCATTATGCAGTCGATTAAGGATTATGTTGTTCGGTTCGTTCTGAGAACTGAGGGTGAAGCCGAGAGGGAGTCTAGCCCCAGAGGGGAAATTCAAGTTGGTTCTAGCTCGAATTTGCAGAGCTTCCACTCTACCTGCGTATTGCACTCTGGAAATCCTTCGGTGGCCTGGGGTAAGTGGTCCATTTGCTGTTACATTAGCTATACCTGCTCTGTCTCTCGGTTTCGAGTTTCTTTTGTGTTTTGTTCTGCTTTTCGATTCGGTTCGGTGGCCTCGGTTCATCTGAGGCATAATTCTGGGCTCAGCACCGGTTCGGTTCAAGTTTCAGTGATAGCCAGCACTATGAAGCGACCAGGGAAACGCTCCCGCTCGGGTGAACGACCTGGTAGCAGTAAGCATCCCTCCGCTCGCCCTCAGCCCACCCCGCTGCTCACTACCATTAACCTCACCTCTTCCCTTGAGGAACCTCCTTCCAGCAATCCCACTCGCCATCCAATCCCAAACAGTGCCTTTCAATCCACTCATTTTAAATTTCAAAGCAATCTGAACCGCCCTTTGATTTCTGCCCAGATAACCATCCTAATTTCTGAGGAGGTTAACCAAGTTCTTCCTATCTCCTGCATTAACCCCAATTCCTCTCATAGCAGCGAGCGTTCTTCTGCCAAAATTGCCATGGATGACAAAAGGGAAGTTGAACCAGTTGTCCAGGTTGATTCGCCACCCCTAATTCCTCCCTTGGTTGGCTGTGTTAATCTGGTAATGGATCCCGACGCGGGCACCACCGACAAGATACAGGAGGGCAACGTGTTGGATGACAAAGAAGTGCTCAGCCAGGACGACGCGTGTCGACAGGCCGAGGAGACGCAGGGGGACGAGGAAAAATTAACAGGTGGTTCTTGGGGTCGCTCTTTTTGGTTCTCTGGAGGCTGCTTTGGAAGCAATGCCCAGTTTTGAGTTTCTCCTTGTCGTGGCGTATGTTCGGGTCTCAGTCTAGGGTTCTTAGCTCTGGTTTTTTGCTTATCTTCAGCTCTTTCTCTCTCAGTATGTTTGTAATGCCAATTGAATTGGCTGCTAGTTTTGTTGAATTAGTGGTTAGTTTTGTTGAGATTCCCCAGCTTCTACTGTAATGGGGAAATTTTGTAAAGTATTAGAAGTACGGGCTCCTACAGTCGCTACCTCATGTAATATTATCATGGTTACCAATTAATAGAAATATCTTTTATTGAGAAAAAAAAAATAATGCTCTATCTCCGATGTGCTATCAAATAAAACTACACCAGCATCAGTGTGCACATACGTATGATGCACCATTGTTGGTTCACATATTTAAATTTTCATCACAATGCATCTCACTTATGCACTGACGCGCACATATAACCTTGTCGCACCAAAACGGAATGTTTAGGTTATCGAACACACTGATCTATATTTTTAAATATTATTTTTGCAGTGCGTTGGGTAAATATAAATGCACCAGGTGAAATCTAAAAATGCATCCACTACAATTCTTTTCCTTTTCTTAAATTTGATTTTCTAAGGGGGTTTGAGCGATGAGACTGCGATTAGGGTTTTTTCATACCCTACAAATGCTCTGAACTTTTCTGATAGGCACAGACTAAAGTGATTCATGCAGGCTTTGGCGGAAGGGTGAGCATCCAAGGGGGAGTGGGGAAGAGCCCCCTGCTACAAAAATGTAACAACGGGAGAATCAAGTGCATAAGGCGCAGGAGCAACGAGAAGCGATGACGGAAATGGAGGGATAAACATAATGCCAATATTGGGGGCTCAATGGAAAAATAGATTTAGAGGACAATTTATTCCTAGAGCCATTAAGAAGCTGAGGTTTTTATTACCAAACAACAAACAACACTATAAACTTTGAAACGGGAACTAATATGATTATCCGTTTTGTTGAGCTACCAAAAAGATCAATTGATTTTGAAAAGTGGTGATGCAGACTATATATATATATATATATATATATATATATATATATATATATATATATATATATATATATATATAATATATATCATCATAGCTTTTGAAAATTTAAATTTGTTTATGTACATTAGTTTTGAGAATGTTAGTGATTTGCATGTTGATTCTAAAAAGTGTTGATTCTGCATCAGACCCTTTTTTTAGAAGGCTTATTTTTTGACTTTAAATTTTCTAATGTATTAAATGTGAATAAATATTTTCTAAATTTAACAATTTTTGAAGTGGTCTTCTTCTTCATATTTTCTTGTTTTTCTTTTAACTTTTTATGTTTGTTTATAGTGAGGTCTTTATTTTTCTGCATAGTTAAAGAAGAAAGTTGATATTTTAAAGTTTCGATATTCTACAAATTTATATATCGTTAATTAATTTTTCAATGCACATCAAATAATTGTCTCTAGAAAAACAATAATTTTTAACAATTGATACAAAAATAAACATTTTGAATGTAAATATAACAAAAAAATTACACATTTTGATAATTTTTTTGCTAGAAATGACATGTCAAAATCACAATTTTTATATGAAAATTTTAACAAAAAATGGTTAAATAATAGTTTTTTTATGAATTTCATGTCAAAAAATAATAATAATCATTGTTTTTTTCAAAAAATAATGATGCACATTAAAATTAAAGTGAAAATAATATATAACAACATTAACTAAATACTTATTCTTCTCATAAAATTTCAAAGTCAAAACATTACAAGTATAACTAATTAATAGTTACAAAAAATGAGCTCGATTTCCAAGCATAACTTAAATTTAATCAATAATATCACATAATCCAAACTCTTCATCCTCTAGAGTTTCATCATTGTCTTCTTCCACAATATTTTTTTCTTTATTTTCCTCATTTTCCTCTTCTGATGGATCTTTGATGTCTGCGAATCTCTCAATATATGCCTTTCCAATCATTCCATGTAATGGTGCTCGAGGTTCCTTTGCTTGTTTTTCCACACGTGATTCATTAAAATCCCCTTTCCTGAATCCAATTTCTTGCATTGCATCTGGAAGAAATTGAAGAGCATTAATTCTTTGCTGAATAAATTTGCACTGTATTGGGTCTTTTTCAATGCAAATGAAATTTCTTCCTTTTTTGTAGGCAACATGCTAGTGTTGTACCTAATTATCAAGAACAAAAGAAATAATGAAGTAAATTAGTATAATGACATATAAATTAAGAAAAAAGATATTGAAATTCAATTCTATATAATAAAACTTACATGAGCTTGAAAATAAATCCAAAACCCAATCTCCTTCATTTGAACATAAGTCTATAACATAGTTAATCAATGACTGTGGTTTTTGATAAATGTTAACTATCTCTCATTTTGCTTCTTTATCTTCATATGTTAGTTTTTTCACAACAACATCATAAACCAGTACTTGGCTATGACTCTTTCCATCTACCCGATTAAGAAGCATAGACTTATAACTATCATCTTTTTTCCAACTATCAATATGGATGAACTCACAATCATTTATAATTGGTTGATCTTTACGATTAAGAAGATTTGAATTTTGTGTGTAACATGAAATAGTAAAAGTTCAATTAATTTATATATAAATGAATTTTTTAACATTAATCAAATATACAATTTTAATGTCTTACCATGTAAGTTGCTTCCTTGAGTTTGTTTTCTCCTTGAAGCTTATCAATAGCATTGCCCATTGTGTGTCTGAATGAAATGTCACAAATATCCATAATGGTGATTATGTGCCTTCTACAAATCCAGCAACCACTTTACTAAGAGCTTGATAAGTATAAGGGTCACTATCATAGTCAATGTTTTGGATATTGAAACCATGGGGAATATCTGCAATAACTAGGGAATAATCCCTTTTAGGTATGAGTATAGCAATGTCTTCACAGTCACCTTGTATTACTTGATATTGAATAGTGTCAAGCCCATTCCAAATGTTCAGCATTCCTAAGACACTGCTTTCTCAATATTTGGATCTTAATTTTTTCAATAAAGCTTCTAAAACTATCTAGTGCTCCATTTTCATCCTTCCTCGTCTTTAATAAAATAAACAAATATATTTATAATTTATAAAATAAAAATAGTATACAGATGAATAAAAATGAATGTATAAATCAACATACCTTTCTATTTTTAGTGTTGATGTAGAACTTGAATCTGGGTAGTTGCGTACAACATCATCCCAACTATCTTTATTCAACAATTTAACCATTTGTTGTTGTATTTTCATGTAAACTGCGTGATTGAATAGATAAAGTAAAAAAATAATAATGTAATGATATGTTTAACAAATACTACCAAGAACAATATGTTATATTTAAAATAAAATTATAATCTAGAAATAAGTAAAAGAATTCGACAAACTTACTTTTGAAATTCCTCACACATTTCGTCCAATGATAATTCCCCTCACTTCACATAAGATAATATTGTTTTGACAAATTTTTCATCATGCACTCCTTTCAATGCTCTCCAAGGTGTGATAGTCATATCTTCTGGAAGTTGCTTCATTTCAAGACTTGAGTTACTACTGTTATATATTAATGGTTTAGATTTATTGACCTTCTAGTTTTTAATGCCAATGTTCTCCCACATGCTAAAAATATCATTAATCAAATCTCATATCTCTCCAATTCTAAATTCCAACTGGAAAATGTTATCAATACTTCTGAATATATTAGAATGTACTTTACCACCTTTTGAATTGATTTTTGCCCCAATTTGAGAGCCTCTTTCCATACAACATTCCTTCCGAAATTATAGACTAACATTTATATTATCCCCACCACATTTTTCTTCAAATTCATTATGAATAAATATAACCCTTTGGATGAAAATCATAGACATCCTATACTCATTATCTGTATTATGATCCCATGCCAATAATATTGCTTCTGTATCTAGTAAACCAACATAAATGATACATTTCATTGTTTCAAAATGTGGGTTATTGGGATATTCCTCCATCAATTTCATTTGAGCTTCTACAGAATGGTTCCCCCCAAGCACATAATAATTGTTTTCAAAACATTTTGACTTATCAAATGCTTCTTTGTTGGGAACTTGAATTGGATCAACAAGAAGCACATAATGAGCATATGGATTATACCTCATCAATGTTTTCAAGTTGTAAACATGCAGGTGGTGTGGCTTTCTGATTTGATATTTAAATTGTCCTTGACTTGGCTTATAGATTTGTATGACATTACGCTGAAATGTATGACCACTCTCAATTAAGTTTGTCTTTGTCAAGTTATGTTGAATGGCATTTTGTTTTGTTTTAGTAATTCCATCCTCTAAATCAGCTCCTTGTGTAATGATTTCCCTGCTTTTTTTTCACTCGGATCTTCACTATTGGCCTTGACTATTTGAGAATGATCAACTTTTATTTTCTTCCTCCTCTTTTCTTCTAGATAAGTAACATTCTCATCATCAAATAGAACATAGACATTCTTGGGCATTTTTACTTTTGGTCTTTTATGACTCTCCTCCTTTCTAAAATCCGTTCTAATCTCATCCTTAGTAATGGAATCATATTCTTCAACATCAGTTTCAACTTCCTCATCTTCAAAACTAACATGTCTACCTTTGCTAGATTTATCCACTATAGGCACTCTTTGTTGATCCCTTCGATGTAGTTTTGTAGCATCATGAATTACAATTTTTTGTTTGTTTACCATATCTTCTTCTGACCCTAGTTAGAAAATGTTGACAACATCCATATTACCTTTCTCTATGCAATAAATGCCTCTCAACATAATTGAAATATTTTCAATAAAATTGTGTCAAACAAAATATCATATTTCAATAAAAACTAAGTTATAAAAATATAATGATACAATTACAATAATGCAAAACACATGAATATAAATAACAATACTTGCGATATCTTGTGCAATCTCATTTATCATTTGTTTACACATATTTGTAGATTTCGTTGTCGTGTCATACATTGACAATGATAACTAATATTTATTCTTGTCATGTGACTTGGGTAGTTTTATATGTACATAAACAACTTTAGTGTCCGATATCAAACATATGTTTAGTACTTTTCCCAACGCCTCATAAATTCCACTATCATTTTATATGTGTGTGTGTGTGTGTGTGTGCGTGTGTTGTTCACCTTCTTTATCTTTCACATACCATATATGTTTTGTGTGCTTCATTTCTTGTGACTTTTTCGAATAAGAACTCATCTTCTTATCATTTGAAGCACTTGATTGATTTGTAGTTATTACCTCAGGTTTGGTTTGTTCAACAATATTTTTTGAGGATCCACCTTTAATTTTAGCAGCCTTTGGTCCAGAAAGATTCACAGAAATCTTCCATGATGCATTTTCCTGCAAAAAATATACACATATATATAAATCATTAAATTACAAAAAAAACAATAGCTTAAGTAAACAAACAAAATGAAACAAAATCTAAAAACGATCAATAATCATAAATCATAAATAATTTTTAAAACATAACTTTTTAAAAAATAAAAAATTGAAATTGAAATTGAAAAAATGCCCTTGCTGCCCCACCCTACGGCCCAACGGGCTCATGGGGTGTGGAGGCCTGGGCCTCCACCCCGACGGGCCAGTTGGGATGCGGGGGTGGGGTGGGAGAGACTGCACAGATTTTTAATTTTTACTTTTACTTTGGGAAACTTTAGAGGGAGATTTTCATTCTTTAAGCTATATATTACCATTAGGAGAGAGTGCATTTGTATCATTCAACCTCTTCTATTTGAGATGCATGGATTCTCCTGATAGTGAATTTTCGCTTTGTGAAGCATCAACATCTTTGTCATGTAACAACAATATTCATATTGATGAATATAAGAGATATTCTTTCACTATGAATAGAGAGTCAAATATTCCATTTAGTCTCAATCCTAAAGATTATGAGAGCAGCACTGATGAAGGGCAAGATGAAGAATTTCAAATAAATAAAGAGTCACAGTTTCCACTTAGTCCTAAATTTATGGACTATGAGAGAAGCAGTGATGAAGAGCATGATGAAGATTTTCAAATAAATAAAGAGTCACGGTTTCCACTTAATCCTAATCCTATGGAATATGAGAACAATAGCGATGAAGAGCATGATGAAGAATTTCAAATGAATAGAGAGTCATAGTTTCTACTTAGTCCTAATCCTATAGACTATGAGAACAAAAGTGATGAAGAGCATGATGAATAATTTCAAATAAATAAAGAGTTGCGGTTTCCACTTAGGCCTAATCCTATGGACTATGAGAGTAGTAGTGACGGAGAGCATGATGAAGAATTTCAAATGAATAGGCAGTCATAGTTTACACTTAGTCCTAATCCTATGGAATATGCAAGCAGCAGTGATGAAGGCTAGGATGAAGAATTTCCAATAAATCGAGAGTCACAGTTTCCACTTAGTCCTAACCCTATGGAATATGCAAGCAGCAGTGATGAAGGCTAGGATGAAGAATTTCCAATAAATCGAGAGTCACAGTTTCCACTTAGTCCTAACCCTATGGACTATGAGAGAAGCAGTGATGAAGGTCATGATGAAGAATTTCAATAAATCAAGAGTCACATTTTCCACATAGTCCTAATCCTAAGGACTATGAGAGCAGTAGTGACAAAGGACAGGATGAAGCACTTAGTTCTAATCCTAAGGACTATGAGAACAGTAGTGACGAAGGGCAGGATGAAGAATTTCCAGTAAGTAAAGAGACATTTTTCACATAGTCCTAATCCTATGGACTGTGAAAACAACATTGATGCACATGATGAAGAATATCCAATAAACATTGAGTCATATTTTCCATTTAGTCCTAATTCTAAAGACTATGAGGGTAGCACTGAAGAAGGGAAAGATGAAGAATATCCTCCAAGTAAATATTTCAAAAGCATATATAATCATAGTGAGGATAATATTCCTCATAATGATGATGAAAATTCTTATATAGATGATGTTCCAATGATGGAGATGTTGCCAACAAATATTGTATCTAGGAGAAGGAGCAGACCTTTTCGTATCAATCCAAGATGTTCTAGTTATACAAGGGGTAGAGCATAATATCTCATGAGAAGAAGTTCTATCAATGCTCTCATTTTAAGTGAATTTTGTCAAAAGGATTGCTTGAAACATATGGATTTCAAGTTTGCATTGGAGAAAAAGAAGAGATATTTGTCAATGAATAAAACCATGCAAAATTCATATTTGGTGGGGTGTATGCAATCTACATTGTCAGGTTATGATTATCATATTAGGTATTTATTTATCTGTAGAAATGTTTTCAAAATGTTTCATTCAATGGGTAACTTTCGTCTATCAAGGATCCAAGAAAAATGGGGAATGGATCCCACATTTTATTCAAAAGTAAACCATAAACGATAGTTTGAACCATTATCAAATACTGCAATGTCGTGGATGAAAGACTTATTTTAAAAGCATGGAGACTATATGCCAACTATAGAGACAATACATATTCCAGATAATTTCTCAAGATGAGAAATATACAACTTATACAAATAATATGCAGAAGGTGCTGAAGAAAATGGTCGATTTATTACATATAAATATTTTGTGAAGATATGGAAGAAAGAATTCAACAATGTTTTCATTCCTAAGAAGACAAGTATGGGCATTTGTACTACATGTGCTTCTCTTAAATAAAAAAGGGATAAATGTGAAGGGGCAGAAGGAGGTAAGCATTCATAACATTGATTTTTAAAATTGTATAGTCATCAACTATGAAAATGTATTTATTAATGACTTTCTTTTATGTTTTGTAGATTCCATTGTCAAAGCGCTTCAAGAGCATCGCGAACAACAAACAAGTGAAAGGAAAAAGTTGTACAAGCATCAAAAGAAGTGTTATGATAATCCAAATAAATATTTGGGTTTGATAATTGATGGTATGGACTAGAAGAAAACATTTCTACCAGATTTTGTTCGCACACCCAAAACTTTACAAGAGAAAAATTTTATTCAGTATCACTTGGTCGGTTGTATGGTCTTCAATGGGAAAATTTTGCCAAGAGTATACTTCACAACTCCAAATATTCATAATGATGCAAATATGACAATAACCATAATCCATGATGTGCTTTCTCATTGGTCTGGTAATCTTCCTGAAGTTTTGTATTTACAATTGGACAACACTTGTTGTGAAAACAAAAATAGGATTGTTTTTGGATATCCAAACATGCTTGTTGAATTGAGAATTTTTCAGAAGGTAAAGGTTGGTTTCCTTCTTGTTGGGCACACTCACGACCATATTGATTAGATGTTCAGTCATTTTTTAGTCACATTGAGGAGAAAGGACGTTGGGAGCCTTCCATCATTAATTGAATGTATTAAGAAATCATACATGGCACCAAATCCTATTTTGATGTGTTGGAAGAAACTGTTGACATGCAAAGGCTTATTCTGGGATCGCCTGGTGAGGAGAAATGCATTGAACAACTTAATTAAATTAGCTTCCAACATCAATTTCATATCAAAAAAATTGATGTGAAAACACTAATATGGGGCAAGAAGTATTCAACTAATGCAGAATGGGTGTCATCATCAGGTTTGGCACTTTTTAAGTTCATTCTAGATCATCCAATATTTACGACAAATATATTTTTATTACAATTAGTTGTTGAAGTTCATAATTGTTAGGCCCCTATACTACTAGTGTAACCCCTTATTGTTATTAGTACAACCCACTTATTATATTGATGTACCCATAGTGCCTATATTGTTACTATTGTGCCCCATAGAAGCCCACTATTGTTATTATTGTGCCCTTACATTATTATTGTTATGTAGGCTCTAATTATATAATAACCCCTTAGACTCCTATATATAGAAAGGAGGTATTTTCATTTGTATCATCCAAGAATTGTTCATTTATGTAATGTAAAGGAGGTTGCCCCCTCGAAGAGGCTGAATTCCTAAGGCGTTGATCTATCTTTTCTATCTTTTCTTGAGCTAGTTTCATAACATTTGGTATCAGAGCTTTGGATTCTAGGGTTTCGCTGCTCCAAACAGGTCATCGTGGCATTTTTGCTATAGCATGTTTTTTGCGATGTTTCAGAAGCTAAACAAAAAACCCATTTGCGAAGACAGCGCAATAAATCTCAGGTCTGAATTTCAGAGATTTTCGCGCTATATTTTCGGAGATATGAACTGAGGAAGTTGGTCCTTTTGCAGACTCCTGAATTACATTCCAAACAGGTGACCATGGGAAAATCATCATAACTTTGTCTCTAAGCATTAGATTGAAATTTCGTAAGAAGTTATAGAAAGAGGACGGACTTTAGTTTCTTGCACATATTTTTTAGAGCCAAAGTTCGAAATATTGACACGTGGCATGTCGTACAACTTTTCTCTATTGAACTAGTCTATAATCAGGTCACTGTGGGCGATTTGGCATAACTCTTCCTTGGAGAATCCAATTTTGATTAGACTGGTGGCATTGGAAAGAGGATGCAGAGGTCTACTACAAATCGCAATTTCAGAACTTAAAGATCTGAAAGGACATAGTTACAGTCATTTCAAGATCGTGCTCCTAAAATCAAGAAAAAGAAAGATGAGGAAGTTTGATGCCAAGGATCTGGTAAATTGGATATGTCAGATGGAGCAATATTTTGATCTACATGGTGTACCACTATTACAAAATGTATGTATTGCATCTTCATATTTAGAAACGGATCAATTTTTATGGTATAAAGGGATTTTTTCTCGTAAAAGACTTGTTACGTGGTCAATTTTCATGGAAGAAATGATAACACATTATGAGGATACAAAGAGCAACACCTTCCTTAGAGCAATACCACAACAATTGGAAAGAGTAAAAGGGCTTTGTGACATAGTGGAAAGAAAAATTATCGAAACTAGGAAGCATACCCCTCACAACTATAAATATGGAAGTGTTGTTTCTCCTAGCCTTCTAGAACCTACGAGGGTTACACCACAACAATTGGAAGAAAAAAGAGAAAAAGGGCTTTGTTACAATTGTGATAGCAAATGCACTAAAGGTCATAAGTGTGCTGAGAAGAAATTATTTTACATAGAATATGAAGAGGAGGAAGAAAAGGATCAAGAAACATCAAAAGAAGAGGATATACGCCAGGACCCAACCCCAGAGAAAGAAAAAATGAATCAGACCATATCTTGTAAAGCATTGGCAAGAATTACCACTCCTCAAACTCTCAAGATAGAAGGACATATCAAGAAGAAAAAGGTGCAAGAAGTGAAAAATCACATCGAGAAAGAAGAAATGAATCCAACCATGTCTTGTAATTCATTGGTCAAAACTACCACTCAAACTATCAAGATAGAAGGACATATCAAGAAGAAAAATGTTCAAGAAGTGAAAGATCACATTGAGCGTCAAGAAATGAATCCGACCATATCTTGTAAAGGATTGGAAGAAATTTACACTCCTCAAACTCTAGAGATAGAAGGACATATCAAGAAGAAAAAGGTTTAAGCAGTGAAAGATCACATCAAGCATTAACAACAAGTTCTCCAACTTTTAAAGGATAATGCCACTTCGGTGTAAAATCAAACGAAACAACAGGTAGATCAACATCATAGTGAAAAATGTTTTGATGTATGTGATTAGGTATTTTTACTGCTACATCTCAAGCAAGCTATTTATGAGAAGGAACTGTTGGCAATACTACATGCACTTAAAAAATGGTGACCTTACTGAATGGGAAGACTCTTCAAGGATGAGGATGTGGAAGCATTGTTTTGTGCTATTTCTATTATCCAACCATATTGGATAAACGAAGCAAAGGATGAATGGAAGAAGGATGAATAAGTATGGCCACTTATTCAAAAGTTGCAAAAGATCCCAATTCAAACAATATTGCCAGAAATTGAAGAGGAAGGAAAAATCATATTGGAACCTGGAGCAGTCATAGAAAGAAGAACCCGACAGCTACAAAATCGATCAATTTCAGAGTATCTCATCAAGTGGAAGAACTTACCTGCTGAAGATTCCACATGGGAGGACAAGAATTTTATACAGAAGCATCAAGAACTACTCAAGCGTTGAGGACAACACTTTTTGATGGAGAGGGGCATGTTAGGCCCCCATACTACTAGTGTAACCCCTTATTGTTATTAGTAAAACCCTCTTATTATATTGTTGTGCCCATTTAGTCCCCATATTGTTATTATTGTGCCCCATAGAAGCCCACTATTGTTATTATTCTGCCCTTACATTATTATTGTTATGTAGGCTCTAATTATATAATGACCCCTTAGACTCCTATATATAGAAAGGAGGTATTTTCATTTGTATCATCCAAGAATTGTTCATTTATGTAATGTAAAGGAGGTTGACCCTCGAAGAGGCTGAATTCTAAGGCGTTGATCTATCTTTTCTATCTTTTCTTGAGCTGGTTTCATAACAATAATGCACACAGGAAAATAGAGATATTAATTATTATGATTTCCTGGAAGAAATTAAAAAAAATATTAAATATACATATGAGTACTTTGATATTTCTGATTCATTTTGGTGGGAGTATTTTTTCAATAATCAAAGTGATATCATTTCAAGAACAACAAATGAATATATACCTTTGAAAATTCCATTTATTTGGCCACAAAATGTGTCAAATGAACATGAAGAAAGAAACATTGTTGAACAACAACAATCTCAAGGTATTATTAATTCTTCACAGGTAGAGGAAAGAGAAACGTGTATTGGTTCCAGAAGATCTCATGCACAACATGAAGCCATGAAAGACTTTTAGAGGGGTTCAATATAGGATATTAAGGAGGTCTACATGAGCGCAATGCTAGCAGATGGAGATCCCAATGGCTATCCATTCTGGGTTGCTAAGGCTATAAAGATCATTACAGAAAATGAAGATGTTGAAGGTGTTGAAGTACGTTAGTATGCCACAAATACACACCCATTCAATGGTGTGTACAAGCCATAGATGGTAGTTGATAAAAAATTTGGTGCAAAGAGAAAAATAAAGGGTACAAATATAAATCATCACCACATAGACCTCTAAAAATTGGAGGATGTTGACATACTTTTTTATGACTTCAATTTAACAAAGAGAGGAACTCTTCGCTTCAAGATAATAGAGATTCTGAAGAGGTTGTTACCAGAAGAAACTATGTTGAGATGAGAGTCTGTTGAAACCAGTCATAGATCCAGAAGAATTTTGAAACCTGAAATGGTGGGCATGCATGTGGACTCAAATGGGGCACTAGTTGATGAAAGGGAATCATATGAAACATCTTCATATGCATCCAGTCATTCATATGAAGATGTGAATTTTGATGGTCTGCAAGATAATATGAGTGATTTTGAATAATTGTCTAAGACAATTTATATAACTAATGTTTGCATCGAATCTTGAAATAAAAATTTTGATTTCCATATGATGTTAAATGAAGTTATGAGTCATTTTTATGTTTGTTAGATTTTATGTTTTCATTATGATAAGTTTTATTGTTTAGAATATCTACAATGCAACAATAATTTAGAGATATAATTCATGTTTCATTCAATCTATAAGTATTGACATTTTGATTAATGTAGTCATGTAATTTGTTCATAATGTCATGCTTTAAATGTGTTGAAAACTTGAGTTTTTTAATTCTATGGTTGAAAATTTTCCATTTTTTTTTTAATGTTATGGTTGAAAACAATTAGAATTTTAGTGATCTTTAGTGTCATTTTATTATATGTTTAACAACATGGATGAAAACTGATGGAATTTTAATGTGTTTCGGATCCCATTATTTTATCTTAATCATCATTACTAAAAAATATTGAAATTATACCTGGGAAAGAAAAATGTTATTCTACCAGAACAATAGTGTGTTTTTTCCCTCAAAAACAAATGTTTTTTGCACACAAAAAATTGGTTTTACTACCATTTTTTAAATATGTTGAAAATTAACCCTTAAAAAAAATCATTCCAATATACACACTTTTCATTTTTAGCACTGTTTTTCATGTTTTTTGGGGGTTTTTTGGCTAGAGTTCCCATTTTGAGTTTATAGTTCCCGTTTCAAAGTTTACATTGCTAAACTAGAGACATATAGGAAATATATGAAGGACCATGCCCTAATATGCAAATTTATCAGTGCATGGCCATTAAAGAAAGAACTAGTGAAATGGATACAACATAAATGGCAATCGAAGGGGGGCAAGAGGGTTTTTTACAGTGATTTTCACCAACCTCGAAGACAAGGAGCGAATATTTGAGAATGGCCATATTTCTACTATAATGTAGGACTCTTCATGAGGCATTAGGAGGAATGCTACAATCTCGATCAAGAGAAGTTGATGGCTTCCCCAGTCTGCATAAGACTATTTGGCTTGTCGGCCGACTTCTGGGATCCAGAAATACTGGAAGGAATTGGAAACACAATAGGGAGTTTTGTGAAAGAGGCAGATACCATGAGACAAGGAAGATATACTTCATATGAATGAATCTGTGTTTACATGAATATAACGGAACCTTTGTCGGAATAAATAGAGTTGGAATATCAAGATGAAGTATGGCGAAAAACCCTGGACTACGAACATATTCCCTTGTAATGTAGGAGATATCATGAGTACGGACATTTGTATAAAGCATTCTCCCTCAAGCAGAGTGATTCTATGGAATTTCCAGAAGCTCAAGGTAAAGGTAAAGGAAAGGAGGATAAGGAAGGGTTTCAAAGAAGTCCTGAAGAATAAATGCAATGCAAAAACCCCAGTTAACTCGACACAACAACGAAAGAAAGGGTTGAACCAGGGTAATCACTTTGAGGTACTGATCAAGGAAGAAGAGGAGAGCGCCAACAAATCCAGAGGCCCAGGGAGATCAAATAATCCCTCGAAACATGTAAAAGGCAGACAGAAACAAAAAATGAAAGTGGAAGAGGAACCTCAAGAGAAAGAAGCCCTAGTGATATAGGAGGACCAAGCCAACATGGACATATATGGAACAGAAGAGGACCTGAGCACAGAGGAACAAGTGATGAGAAGGTTACTGAAGAATGGAATCATTTATATGAAATATGTATCCCTGAAGAAAGAAAATAACTATATTAGGAAAGCTTCCAAATTTTTAAATCCAAGCAGTGTTCACTAAGCTTAGAACAACTAGAATAGATGGGCTGACAACCAAAGTAGGGGTTGGAGATAATAGCAACGAGGAAAGGTGGGAAGAAGAGGGGTTTCAAAAACTTACAAGAATCCATTCAGATGGTGGGAGACATGTTGGTAAATTTTGGAAGGGTGATACCGCTACTAGAGGTATTTCACCACCTCAACAAATCTTCCTAATGATTATCAAATCCTGGAATGTTCGAGGCCTCAATAGCAGGGGAAAACAAAGGTACTTAAAATATAGGATTCACAAGGACCACCCGAGCATAATGATTATTCAAGAGACAAAAAAAAATCTAAAAGCAGACTTAAATAAATTGTACAAAATATGACACTGCAATATGAGGTGATGAATCAGGATTCTAATGGCAAGTCGAGGGGACTGGCCATCTTATGGAACCCGAAGGAGGTGATATTTGATGAATGGGTAAACCTACCTCAGATCCTATCAAGAAATTTTTGACATATTGGATCCACAGTCTAGGCCATGCTGACGGGGGTATACGGGCCTCACATTCCATGGGAAAAAAAAAAGGTTTCCTAGACAAACTGGGAAAACTAAAATGATTACATGAGGAAGAGCTATGGATTCTAGGAGGGGAATTTAATGTCATCACTTCACTAGAGGAAAAGGAATGGGGTATTAGGAGAATGGATGCAACCATGGAGGTGTTCAGGGACATTATAGAAGGTCTTCATTTAGTAGATATACCCATAAGCAATGGAGTATTCACTTGGGACAATAGAAGCACAATAGTTAGCATCTAGACTGGACCGATTCCTGGTATCGGAACATGTCATAATCTAGGACATATTTGTCAAAGCTTCAATCCTGCGAGGGATGGGATCAGACCACTGGCCGATAAGGGTGGAGCTAGATCTCATATCAAGCCCTTCTGCTTCGAATCATTCTAGCTATGAGATCCACAGTTTATGCAAAAAGTGTAGGGTTGGTGGAAGGATAGCGAGGTGAAGGGGAGAAACCTCATGCATACCTTCCAACTCAAACTAAAAGACTTGAAAACCCATATCAAGAAATGGAATCAGGAAGAGTTCAGAAATATCTAGAAAGATAAGAAGAAACTAGAAGAAAGTATGAAAGAAGTGCAACAAAGAATCATAAAACAAGGTAGATCAGAAAGGATCGTAGAAATAGAAGGGAGGTTACTAAACCAACTTGAAGAAAGAAGAAAGCAAGAAGAGATTATGTGGAAGTAGAAATCCTAAATTAAATGGCTCCAGGAGGGGGAACACAACACTCGATTCTTCCATAAAGCAATGATTCAACATAGGAAACATAACCATATTTTCTCACTCAAAGATGAAGAGGGGAATCGACTGGTTCAACATGATATGCAAGAGTTGATGGTCAACCACTTTAAGGATGTGTTGTCGAAACCATATCAAAACAGGGATAATGTGATTGGGAGAGTCACACAACATATACCCTCACTAACCTCATAGGAACATAATATGGCCCTAATATCGGCAGTGACCATGACAAAGGTAGAAGATGAAGCCAAAGGAATGGACAAAAACAAGGCTCCGAGATGGGATGGGTTTACAATGGAATTCTACCAAGATGATTGGAAATTCATAGGTAAGAACATCCTAGATGTGGTGGAGGAATCACTCTGAAATCAAAAGGTATGCCCAAGTTTGAATTCGAGATTCATGGCTTTAATTCCTAAATTGGAAAAATCAGAAAACCCTCAAGGGTTTAGAACAATTTCTCTCTGTAATGGCATCTATAAAATAATCTCAACCATCATTGTCAAATGCCTTAAACCGATCCTACTAACTTTAATATCTTTGGAGCAATCCAGTTTTGTAGAAGGATGTCAAATTCTAGATGGTATCATAATTTCTCAAGAAATTGTTCACTCCCTCAAGCAACTTAAAATTCCTAGCATGATGATCAAGATATACCTCTCCAAATCCTATGATCGCTTGAGCTGGTCATATCTGAAAAATATATTGTTAGCTTTTGGTTTCAAGCAGAGATGGCTAAACTAAATTCTAGCTATGATGTCAACTCTAGTGTGTTCCATAATGCTCAATGGCTCCACATCCAGAACTTTTAATCCTACCCGGGGCCTCTGACAAGGAGACCCTGTCTCCCCCTTCCTCTTCATCCTTGTTGCTGAGGGGTTGGGCAAGTTCTTGAAAGTTGAGGCCGATCTTCCCCTCTAAAAGGCCTCCAACCTGGGGTCCTGGTCTACCTATCACCCACCAACAATTTGTAGATGAAATTATGCTTTTCAGCCAGGGCTTTTTGAGGGAAGTATGGAAAATCAAGGAAATTCTGCAAGAATTCACGATGGCTTCAAGTACACTGATTAACAACAAGAAATCAAACACATTCTTTTTCAACATCCCTAGATCCACTCAAGTTTTCCTGGCTCGACTTTTGGGTTTTGGTATAGGAACTATGTTGATGAAGTAACTTGGGATACATCTTGCTTTTAATTCTCTGAAAACCTCCTGTTGGCAAGACCTCCTAGCAAAAATACGAGCAAAGTTGAGAGGGTGGGTGTTTTGAGTGCTTAACTTAGCAAGAAAAACTGTGTTGATCAAAGTAATCCTCCAATCAATTCCAATATATCAACTCTCAAGTATGGCGGCCCCCAAAATTTCCTGCTTAGCCATGGTGGATATATTCAGGAAATTTTTATGGCAAGGTGGTCAAAATGCAAGAATGTGGGCATTGGTCTCATGGAGTACGTTAACCCTTCCAAAGGGGAATGGAGGTTTAAACCTCAAAGATCCATACAAAGTAAACCAAGTTATGGGAGCCAAGTTAGGGTGGATATGGATACAAGGTGGAACTGACTTACAGACAGGAAAAAATAAATTAAAAAATAAAAAAATAAAAATAAAAAAATAATAATAATAATAATAATAATAATAAAATAAAAAAAAATAAAAATTAAAAAATAAAAATTAAAAATTAAAATTAAAAAATAAAAAATAAAAAATAAATAACAATAAAAAATAAAAAATAAAAGATTGGACTCAAAAGTACAACATGTGAAGCCATCCTGAAGATATCCTTAGATATAGGGATCCTCCACAAGGATCAACTATTTGGAATTTGGCAACAAAGTATAGGGACCTAATAAAACAACACTTCTTCTAGGAAATAAGAAATGGGCTCACAACACTATTTTGGCAGAACTTATGGCAGCAAAGAGAAAATAAATTCAGTCGACAGGACCTTGGAGAGATTCTCTTATACACTACCAGCAAGAAGGTGCTCAGAATGCAAGAATGTGGGCATTGGTCTCATGGAGTACGTTAACCCTCCCAAAGGGGAATGGAGGTTTAAACCTCAGAGATCCATACAAAGTAAACCAAGTTATGCGAGCCAAGTTAGGGTGGATATGGATACAAGGTAGAACTAACTTACAGACAGGAAAAAATAAATAAATAAATAAATTGGACCCAAAGTACAACATGTGAAGCCATCCTGAAGATATCCTTAGATATAGGGATCCTCCACAAGGATCAGCTATTTGGAATTTGGCAGCAAAGAATAGGGACCTAATAAAACAACACTTCTTCTAGGAAATAAGAAATGGGTGCACAACACTATTTTGGCAAAACTTATGGCAGCAAAGAGAAAATAAATTCAGTCGACGGGACCTTGGAGAGATTCTCTTATACACTACCAGCAAGAACTATCATACAATGTACTAGTTTTGGAAAAATGACCCCCAAAATGAAGGATGGAAGAAATGAAAGGAGATGGGAGATTGACAAAACCCACCACCCTCAGAAAAATGGAAACTTATGGAATGGCAACTCCAATCACAAAACATAACCTACTAGGAGGGGGAGGACATTTTGAGATGGGGATACATGACCAAAGGTACCTTCAGCATCAAGGAGGCTTATAAACTTAGAGGATAGGAGCAACAAAATCACTAATGCCCCCAATGGAAGAAAATATGAACGAGTAAACATTGGTCAAAGATAATCCAGTTTCTATGGTTGGTTGGCCATGGAAGAATCCTAACTTGGGATCAGCTCCAAAAAAGAGGCCAGCAAGGTCCTTCCTAGTGTGTCCTATGTGGACTGCACATTGAAACCTTGGAACATCTATTGAATTCATGCCCCTTTTCTAACCAAAAGTGGAATCAGCTCAGGCATGTTTTCAGACACTGTGACAGAGATCCCTAGAGTATTAAAGAAACCATAATCTAATGGTGCACATGGATATTCGCGAGTCCAGTGGTTAACAAATATTGGAACTTAGCCTTGGGTTTCTTAGTTTGGACCCTATAGAAAGAAAGAAATAGCAAAATTTTCAAAGATAGACAGAATGCTCAGGAGACAATATGGAAGGGATCACCTAGACCATAAGAGAGCATATTCTATCAGAATGATGGCATCCAAATGACTATTAAGCAAGCCCAATTAAGGCTAGTATTATGAAACAGTTGAATCTAGTAGCAATTATGATAGCCCCCAACTCATGCAAGGTATTTCCATCCCCTATATCATCAGCAATATCCTTCACAAAGCCTCTGCATGGTTTAATCAAAATAAGTTTCGATGGGGCTTCGAAAGGGAACCCTGGAAATGCGGGGTTTGGAGGATTATTCAAGGATCACAAAGTGAGGGCTCGACTCATCTATGCGGCAGACTGTGGGTACACAAGCAACAATGAGGCTGAGTTTATAGTGGTCAAAAAAGGCCTGCTTCTAGCCCGAAAGGTGGGCTATAAAAGAATGGTGATTGAAGGAGATTCATGATTGGTCATGGATACAGTTAAAAAGCTAAGTTGAGGCTCTCATTGGGAAGAATTATGTCATAGCTGGTATATATCCCATTTGGTGCAGGAGGTAGGATAAATCCTACCAATTTTCGACTATATAATCATATTGCATGTCAAACAGGAAGGGAACAAAGCAGCTAACTTCTTGGAAAATTGGGGATGTGGGCACCCAAGCAAGACAATGGAGATGGATTGGCCACCCAATCTGATGGGGGAAGAACTGACTCAACTCCAAGGCATCTTAGAGAAGGATAATAAGGATAATCAACAACAAGGGGAGAATAGGAACCACCACCCCCAATCGGGTCGTGAACCACCTTTGGTGTGATGTATGGGGCCATGGAGGAAAGTAAGGCCACCACCACCTTTAGCATGCAGCCAACACTTGGAAAGGCGGCAGAGAGCATGCAGGAGTTAATGCATGCGAGTGGGGAGGAGTTATTGCAAGGTGGAGTGAGAAGAGGTCAATAGTGGAGGAGCAGTGCACAAGAGAAGAGAGTCCTGAGGTGGTGGAACGGTGTTTGTATGTTCACAATCCTACGGGTTCCTTGCTACCAGGGGATGACATCTGCTACAATAGGGAGCTCTCTCTTGTTGGCTAGAGCAACAAGACCCATAGTTGCATCGAGTTCCTGTCCCATAGGCCAAAATAAGAGTAGAATGGAAAATCCAAGGAAGAGAGGAGAAGATAATGGCCTGAGAAAGTATTATGGCACGAGCGAAGTGGGAAAGAGAGAGTGGAGCTGGGAATAGAGGCCGCGGGAGGCAGAGGAGGAGAACTCAGGCTCAGGGCATCCAACCCATTTCTTCCATCAAGGTGACAGGGAGGGGTTGTGGGCATAAGGTAGTAACAAGCATCATTGAGGAGGTCACTCAGGCATACCACAATAGCAACCAGAACCTGGTAAAACATTTAAGTGTAGATTGGGAGGAGGAAATTTGCTAGGCTGGGAAGAATTCAAGATGGACCTAGAGGAGTGGTAGGAGGTTGCACCAAATCCCGGATACACGAGGGGGGGGGGAGTAATCTAGTATCAGTAGACAATTTTTCTATTTTGGATAATGAAAAGCATATTGGCAAAGGCCATCGAATGGTCTCCTCCTGATCAACGTGCGCAGGACCATTCAGAGCAGTGTGAAGGCCCTCAGGGAATATCAAAGAAGTCAAAACTCATGAGGGTGTTGGAAAAAATTCAGTTTCAGCTACAACAAAAAAGCGGAAGACTGAGCTGGATCGAATGACACATCCCATGCATTCCACACTTGGATCTTCCTAGTTCCAATGTGTAGGACCCGCTCCAGTTGACTTGGATGATGAGGATCAGTGATAGTGTACCCTAGTTCTTTTTTTTGAATTATTTTAAATAGATATAGACTTATTTACAGTTATGTTTATAGTTATTTAGCGCATAGGAATTAAAAAGACTCTCAGGTGTATATGGCATGGCTGGACAAACTTATAATTTTGTGTTTGTGGATGGCTTATTTTTCAGATAGGTGGCCAACAAACCTGGTTTCCCATTGGGTAGGTTGAGGCGACCTAACTCATGGTTATATGGATGTAACCTGTTGTATTTACAAAAATTAATAGAAGGAAACCACCAAGCTTAAAAAAACAAAAATGTATGCACTGACGTACAATTGGTAACTTTCCCAATGCATTTTCATTTATGAAATGCACCACAACAATAACAATGTGTTATTTTCACTCACCAAATTGAAATGCAACCTGTAAATTTACAAGGCTAACCGCTATTGATGTGAGCCAAACATATCGAGCATAGTGCAAAGGATTTTTTTTTTAATGGATTTTTTAAGCTAATTTGCAATTATAATTTACTAAAAAATTCAATTAGAGAGAAACATAGACATTACCTAGATATTTGATTGTCGATGAGGCATTGTTGACACATAATTGACAAAAATAAATTTCACCACCATTTGAGAAAATTGGAAAGCCACACTGAGCACGGTACGGAATGATGGTGAGAAAGAGAAGCATCAAAGTTAGGGAGCTTGCATGAGGCAAGTGTGGCACAGGTGCTTGAGAGCTCTCCAGCACTGTAGATGGTAAAATGAAATTTACGGCCTAATTATTATTTTTTTTAGGCCTCCTTCAGTGCGTTATTATCACAACACTAGTATGTCAAGTATCCAAGAGCACCACTTTTTTTTTAATTTAAAAAGCTATAGAAGCGATTTTCTTAAGATGGCCCAGGGATTTCTAATACAAGTACCACACCGATGCTTTTTTGGACTATAGCACCGCATTTAAAAAAAAAAAACATCTAGTGGTGATCTTTAGAAGACGCCCCAAGGTGTTTTAATACATTAACAACACAGGTGCTTCGTTGGAAGATAACATCAGATTTTTTTTAATTTAAAAATTATAACAGTGATCCTTCTAGGTATGCACCGAGGCATTTTACTACAAAAGGGCATCAGTGCTACAAGCGTATATAGCACTGAGATTTTTTAAAATTTAACCTTTTTCTTATGCTATCGATTATTCAAGCACTGGTGTGTTTTGTTATTTAGCGCATCGTGTTTTTTTATTTTATAAAAATAGATCTTTGATAGTGCACCATATTTTGTTCGACACGAGTGCTTGTATGGATAGTAAAGCACTGGTGTGTTTGTATATTTTAAGCACACAGTAAAAAAAAATCCGCTAAAACATCCATCTTCTTACCTCTGTTAGTGACCTCCACTACAAATGGATTTTTGTGATATTTTTATAGGTGCTTTCACAAAAACCTCTACTAGAAGGTATTTTCCTTGTAGTGCTTGGAACTTCTTAATTCTTCCCTTAAATTCCTCAAGGTATCCATTAAGTCAGGATAATTTTCCCCTCCTCCTTGTTCAAGTGATCTTTCTTCTTGCCCATATTGTGAGTGGTTAGAACTATACTAAACCATTTTACTATTCGTTCCCTGGTCCTGTTGACGATGTTGGACCTGCCAACATTCAGGGGATCTCCCTGATATGAAGTCCCAACTAGACCTCACATTGTTTGGAGTAGGAGTCCCAGTAGTGGGGTGTTAATGATGTGCCTTTCTTCTGAATACGCATGGAGTGGTGCATGGTGTATTTGGTGAGAACAAGTGTGTGACATAAGGTCAAGTTTGATGCATGAAGGTTCCAACACATGAAGGGAAAAGGAAGTGAGCCCCTTAGAAGCCTGTAATAGTACGCAACTTGAAAGGAACACATTAGCATAATGACATCACAAGATAATATGTGGAATAGTCCACAAGTTAACAGTGATGAATTAATATAACAACATGCATTCAACAAGATTTATACAAATGCAAACGAAATAGTTCATAGAAGTAAGCGTAAGTTAAATAACATACATTTCAAATACAACAAGAATAGTCCTACTATGTTCACAACATATGCATGAAAGTGTCTCGGCTCTGATATTTTATTAAAAGTGAAGGTTCCAATCATACATACACCATTGGTGAACCACTAACCCCAATAGTGGAATGTGAAGTCAACAAAACCTGCTCCTCCAAAGAAGTATACTCCGTCTACACTACAAAGAAACCAAGGCTCTCACAAAAATCCCAATATCTTTCTAAGCCTAAGCCTAACCAAAAGCATGGCTCCCAAAAGCCCTTTACATGAGTTATGAGGTCCTATTTATAACAAGAGGGGGTGATATTTCAACTCCCCTTTGTGACTTTTTGACTAACCTCATCACTATTTACAAAATAACTCATTACACTACATCATGACTCTTCACATTCCAATATTGACACTTGGGAATTCCACTTACAAATTAATTACAGAAAATATTACAATTTACACTCGTACCCATATAAGACAAAATAGGGCAGAGACAACTTGATAGCCTAACAAGACAAAATACTATGATTCTTGAGTTTGGGGAAACTCTAGCTAATCAAATTGTGCTTGATGTTTTTTAGTCATGTAGTGGTGCCAAGCTTGGTACTATGCAATGACATCCCCAAACTATGTAATAATGTCTGGCTGGAAGTGAACTCTAGCCTCCATGGCATCCGGGTATAAATATTTGGAATGGGTTTCTACTTCCTTCTGAAGCATGATAAACATTGTCCACACTTGGACAGGGCCATCAATGTAGTTGTGCATGTTCTATCTATTCACCTCCAAGTCCTCCTTGCTGGCAATCAATCTCAGCTGCTCCAAGTATTCCTCTTGGTTCTTGGGTTTGGCTTCAGTGAGTGAGCCAACTAATGGGATCTTGTGGGTCCTCACAAAGAAATCCGGACTATTCTATATCCTTGCATATGAGGCCTGAATGTTTCTTATGAATGATGCGAGCTTCTTATTTATTATGGATCAACATCCACAATGTTGCTTTCTCTAGTACTGCATGTGGCTTCATTTTCTTACCCAAGTCAAGAAGTGCCCCTTTATATCGCATTGTCCATTCATGCACACAAGTAATAGCTTGAACATTTCTAAGAGTTTTGACAAAGTCTCTACACTGTAGTTGCAAGCAATGCACGCGGAAAATTTCCTTATGCATGGAAACAAACTCCTCATGGAGATCCTGCATGGTCTCCCCTAGTGTCGATACTTCGTTAAGTCTTGATGCCTTCATTTCCTCCAAGTGGGCCTGTGTAAAAGTTTCATTCTAAGTTGTTGTGCGGAGCTATTTAACCTCTTTCCTGGTAGCCTGCAAGTTCTTTTCCAATTGCTTGTTCTCGGCCATCATACACTAGGTGTTTGACTTTGCTGCACCTATGAAGGCCAAGTTGGCTGAGGGAATGGCTTCAATATCTCTCCTAGTGTTGGCCATAATTACCCTTTCTCTCATGAAAGAAGGAGATGCATATCATTTAGAAAATACTTCTTACGTGCTTGTAAAATATTCTTCTAGAGTTCATTTTACGACAGATTGTATGTGTCCATAACCATATCAATGTCAAGAGGAACAATTTCCCCTTTCTTGCCTGGAGATGAATATGCTGCTAGAGGTGGTGGAGACTGAATAGTGACCACTTGTGTGCTAGGAATCAGGTCAACATCTTGATTCTGTGGCTCTAGTTCTGCCTTTGTGTCATTGACCTCTATGAAATTTTCAATCTGCTGAGCAAGCTCTTGATATAGCATCTGTCTGCCCTCCTCCTCTGTTGGTTTTAGGTTATGTTATTTCCCTTCAACTTGTTTCCATGTATTTTGTTCTTCTAATGTGCATTTTCTTTCTTCTTCTTCCTACTTCGACTTCACTTCTTGTTCATGCTTATGATTTCTTCCTGCAATCTCCTATGCTACTCTTCCCTCTTCTTTCATTTTTCTCCCTACATTCTTTGTTTCCTCGTTCACTCAATTGCTAAAGCTACTTTCATAATAGTTGGATCTGCTTTTGTCTTGCAGATTATTTCTCCCCTTGGATTATGAGAAACCTTTCTCTTCTCCTTATCTTGCACAGGGTTTCTCCCTTCTACTCACGTTTCTTCTAGAGATGCTACCTTCTTTGGAGTCACCTATGAAGCTCCTGCAAAACTGACCGACTCGCAAGTCTTGGAGGCATTATAGCAATTCTTCCATGGATCGTCCTCCTGCCCATGAGATGTCTCGTTGAGCCACTAAAATTGAATTCTCGCATAGGGTTCTTGAAAATACTACAAGGAACATACAAATTAAAGTATCAAGTATCAAATGAAAACTTGTCTATCACATTTCCTTCGGTATTTGCGACTTTTAGGTTCTTTATCTCGTACAATCCAATTTACATAGGATGACTTGGCCAAGGTTCTTTCTTATTCATGTGCAAAGAAGTTGATAACCCTGTGGCAAGATGATATGACAATTCTTGCATGGCGAGCTTGTTACACTAAACTTTGTCACCATGACTATCTGCAATTAGTATGGCTCCATCAACAGTCATACTATCCTCTTTGTCAAGCCTTATACCTCTGCTCTCCATGTCAAACTTCAAGAAAGAGAGAAAGTCATTAAAAAACATGTTTATCTCT